>JAJOZX010009240.1:0-166288 GCA_023014485.1 Bathynomus jamesi
CGTGTTCTTTGCAGTTGAAATGTATATATAGATACGGCATGCGGGAGGTGCCCCTTGGGGCATTGGTTTCTGCGCGTATGTAGAGGAATTACGGCATTTTGTTCGAGTGAGGCCCGTGGTGTAATGGTTATCATATCTGACCGGCAATCGGAAGATCCCGGGTTCGATTCCCGGGTGGTTACCTCATTTTTTCATTTGTTCGTTCTCTCTCCTCATCTTGCGCGGAATGTTCTCTTATACAAGCGTCGTTCTTTACGATATATATATATATATATATATGGGCTACATCGTGGCCAATGTCGTAACACCGCTTCTCGGAGATCAGCGAAGTTAAGCGACATTGGGTCTGGATAGTAGTTTGATGGGAGACCGTCCTCCGCGCCCAGATTATGTAGCGACCCGTGGTTTGGATCCCACTTAGAGCTGTAGGTCCCCTCCGCCATATGACCTTAGATGTTGCGAAGGAGGTTAAACAACCCCATAAAAAAAATGTGTGTGTGTATATAAATAAATTTTTTTATGGTCTGTGTGCAAATCTCGCTCTAGTTTATAAAAAAGCAAAAATCTTTCGAGAGTTGTACTGCATTATGAAACTCAAAGAAAGGTGGAATAAAATCTTGTGACACGATTCATCTTGCAGAAATAAATAGGTTCCTATGTTGGTGACTATTTTCATTTTATAATTCCATTTGATTGGACTTTCACAATTAAATTCGCTTCTAACGATAAAAGACCCAATTTTAGTCTCTCATTTCATTTTTGTACTGAATAAATATATACGATACTTGGATATAATGCATTTAAATCTGACTCCTCATTCCTGCATGAATGCCCGTTTGTATGTTATAATTTGCAGTAATCAGATATTTAAGTGAACTTATTCCAAACTTTTTTTTCTTCAGCTCGTTGGATCGGAGGATGATTGAAGACGACGGTTCATTCCTGCCCTTTATTTTGTTCGTAATTAAAAATGTGTCGGGATGTAGTGGTAGACTATACACCAAACTTAGTGTACAAAAACTTCAATTTTTACCGGGAAGGGGACTCCAATCACTTTTATAATTACTGATGAGGAAACAACTTTTACACGTTCAAATAGTTAAATGTTTACTTAAGTTAGGTATATTTGCAACAGTATTAAAAAAAAAAATTAAAATTCCTGCTTTTTTGCGCTTTCAACATTCTAATTATGACTATAAAGTTTGAATTATTAAATTACTTTAATTAGTTTCAAGATTTATTAATTACGAGTTTCAAGATTTGTTATTAATTATTATTATTATTCTCTTTCGTGTTTGTTGATAAATTTGCATTTTGGCTTTATTACAAATCATTTTTGTGCCTAAGGAAACAAGATATCCAATTCCTTGTAATATAAAATGTAATTATACTATGGAGCAGATTTTATTTTGTTTCCAGAAGTTTGGTTCGTATTACAGTTTGCCATTAAAAAACTGTGCCATCTGTGAATGCATGATAACTGGAAAGTAAATTGCCAAACATTACCCCAAAATAAAACATTTAAAGCTACAAGAGAAAAATTTCATGTTTTATACTCTTAAGTTTTTGTTTATATATATATATAATATATATATATATATATATATATATATATATATATATATGTATTTACACAAGTATTTTAACAGTTAAAGGCAAGAGGGCATTCGAAAAACTAACCTTATACCTTAAAAATGTGCTTTAATTTTGGAACGTGGCATTCCCCCATTATCCGATTTAAATTAATCTTAATTTAATCAGTAATAACCAGTGCTGAAAGCAACTTAACCATTTTTAGCAACTATTTCCGTTGGATCCGAAGTACAAGTCATGCTTGCATTTATTCAAAACTCTTGGTCTCGTGCTGCGGTCAAAAAACCCTTTGCCTTATCCAAGAGAAGACTTTTTGAGTGAAATTACAAAATTAAACTGTGTAGGAATTTTTTTCGCATTTTTGAAAATTATTGTAATTACCGTATTTTACGCCTCATAAGACGCTACTTTTTTCCTAAAAAACGTCTCCAAAATCACTTCATGGCTCATATTTATTGTTTTGTTTAATGTTCTTTTAATAAAATTATGGGAGTAATTTTTTGTCAGGCTGATAAATCTTCAAAATATTTTTTTACTAAATATTCTTTGCTAAATATACGGTGCGTCTTACCACTTGTAGCCTCTTATGAGGCGTGAAATACGGTAAGATTTTTATAAAATATGGGATTGTGTAAACCCAGACAATCAAAGCCCTTCTTGCTATTGTTAAATGTGAATTTTTTTTTATTTTTCAAACTTGCACACGTTACCATTACAATTTTTAATACGAAGTTTTGAAAATGCTGAAATATTTTTACAACGCTCTCGATAGTGCAGCTGATGCGCCCTCGCACACAGTCTTTATAATGATTTTGTAGTGAAAATTGTGAACTATATGGAAACTTTGTATAATTTCGTATATTAAAAGTTCTTCAGAATACATAAGCTTTTAGTTTAAACATTACATTAGATGCGAAGTCTTTCGTCTGATACTTTTTCTTCCTACTGGAAGTTCGCTTTCATTCAGCCTGTCCCAAAGGAGGGTGACTGCTCTCAACCTTCCAACTATCGTCCAATTGCTTTGATTTCTTGCCTTTCTAAAGTTTTTGAATCTATCCTTAGCAGGAAGATTCTTAAACACATCTCCCTAACTCTTGGCCACCCTCTTTCGGGGTTTCGGTGAAACCTCTGCTATTGTGCTAGACATATCAAATAGCTTGGCACGAATCTTTAATTTCCAAACTGCCCAACTCTGGTTTCTATTTTTCCGTCTGATCTATTAGCTGTTGTTGTAGATGGCCACTGTTCTTCTCTTAAAGCCATTAATAGTGGTGGTCTTTGGGGCTGTCCTGTCACGCACTTTTTTATTATCAATGATTTATCAAGTTTCGCTTCCTGTCCTATCCATTACTATGCCGATGATTCCACTCTACACCACTTTACAAAGCGTCCCTCTCAACAGTCACTCCATACTCCGCGTAGGACAACTATGATGCACCTGACATCTCGTCTTTCTGCTCTTTGATTGGGGCAGAGAAAACCTTGTGGTTTTCAATGCCTCAAACACTACACCACTCCATCTGTCTACTCGTCACAATTTTCCATACGACTATCCCCTTACCATCAACAATACACAATTCTATTCTTCCTCTTCTCTTATATTCTTGGTGTTTCCTTGTCATGGTCTTTCCTGGAAAGATCACATATATTCTCTTCCTGAAACAGCTTCTAAGAAGTTAGGTGTGCTGTGACAGCTTCACAATTTCTCAGTTGCTGTCTGTACAGGGGTCTTGTCTGCCTCTGTATGGAACATGCTTCTCATGCGTCTGGTGGCTCAAACCCACACAGCCCAACTTAACAGGTGGAATCAAAGGCTTTTCGTCTCATCAATTTTCTGCCTCTTGCTATTATAACGGACTGCTTTTCTGAACTCCCTACTGGATCCCTCTTCTTTTAAGGAAAGCACGTAGTATCAGTATCTACACTATTTCTTTTCTGTCCAATTCTGTAACACAAGGGTTAATAGGTATTTTCAGTTACTCAACCGATCAGCTCCTCAATCCATCTTTGTCCCCTGCTGACCTCCAATCTTTCAAACGCAGTGTGTACAGATCTCTCTAAAAACCTTGGACCTTGATTTCGGCTCTTCCTCTACTCCTTCCTGCATAAAAAATCTACACCATATAATATAGGTATGGAAAGTGGAAATGTTTGTGTATATATTATATTTTATTACATTTTACACCAAATAAACTTTCATCATCTCGTTCTAATTTTCCCAAATACTGTATCGGCTAACGACTTGGGTTTTCAGTCTTGGAATTAAAATGGAGACATTTTGAGCAACACTAATGAGTTTAGAATAGCTACAAGAGGACTTCAACACTATCACTGAAGTAACCTACAGAATACAATCCTTGCGTTTTCGGCAGAACAGTACGTTAATAGTTGATCAGTAAATAAAACTAATTTTCTTCAACTTTATTAATTTTTTTTTTTTATCTGGTTTGAGCATCTTTCCAAAAGCTCTTAATGGCGGGATGACCTTTCTTCGTGACGATCATCGTTCTACTTTTCTCGTCAGAAAAAATGAGAACACCTTTTCCTTCAGCGTAATTGCACAAGAGCGAGAAGTCGTGGACGGACATGAAATCTTTATACAATACACCTTCTGTAAACTCCAAACGCTCTCTCTCCAGTTCCCACAGTTTGATCTTAAAAAATAAATTGAGGAAAAATTCCCATTATACAAGTATTCAGAAGTTAAATCGCAGTTACGTAAACTATAATATTACTATTTACAATAAAAAAGTAGATGTAATGAAGGATTTATACTGGAACTAGAAAACGGGAAAAAAAAAATATAAATATATATATATATATGCACTGAAATCACAAAATAGCACGTGACCTTATTAATAAGCAAACAACCACAGGGAAAAGGTTGTTTGCTTATATATATATATATTTGCAAAGTCCCTATCTACTTGTGAAAATGTAGCAAAAAGTGTAAAATTCAATAACAATATAATAGAAGGCATACATTTAATGAATACTTGAGCATATGATTCTACATGAGCACCATCAGTATCTCTACAGAGTTCGAATCTGTCAGCAGCATTGCGGAACACATTTTGGAGCATGACGGGTTATTTTTGTAACTGCTGTTACGATACGAGAAGTAAATGTCCCAGCTTCATTCAGATGGCATTTTAAACACCGTCGTCTTTCAACAAGATGGGGGCATCTTGTCATTACTCAAACATTGTTCGGGAGTACCTAAATGAACTATTTCCAAATCGGTGGCTCAGACGTGGGCGGCTCGATCTCCTGACCTAACACCATTGGATTTCTTTGCATGGCTTTATCAAATCAAACGTCTATCAAACGTCTATCAAACGAGCGTTCCGCACAAGATGAAGAGGGAGAACAAGCAAATGAAAAATGAGGTACTTCCCAGGAATCGAACCGGGTATCATCCAATTGCCGGTGGGATATGTTAACCATTACACCAAGGACCCCGATTAGTCAGTACTCGTAATTCTCCTACATACGAGCGGAATCAAATGCTCTGAGAGGGCACCTTCGCATGCCGTACATATATATACATTTTAACTGCAAACAACACACAGTATAATTAATGTAAAGAACGACGCTTGTGTAGATGAAAAAAAAAAAAAACAGCTACAGTAATATGTTTACAGGAAAACGCAGTCTGGAGATCATGACTATAAAGAAGCGGAGGATCTAAGATGCTTCTAAATTGACAGAAGCCAGACTGAGAGGGAGGGGGTAGCCCTCGCCACTCTAAGGGTAAAAGACAGTCGGGAAGCGACCATCTTCGCCATGAGTTTACAAGTGCAACTGGTCAAAGCAATCGGACGAAAATTCTGAGGGAGGGAGGCATCCTTGCCAGAATTAGGAATGACAACTATGGCTTCGCGCCACCGAATAGGAAACGCACCTTCAATCTAGATATGGTTAAAAACTGTAAGCCGAAAATAGAGTCGAAATATACATTGACTTCAGCATTTTGAAGTGAATGTCATCCGGACCAGGTACAGATTCTCTCCGAGAGGACAATGCAGATTTAAATTTTTGCTTCAACAACAGATTGTAGGTTCATTGTTCGAGCGGTCAAAATTAAGAACTTCGTTCCCCATTGCACATTTTCGTAAACGGAAAACCGGAAATACCCTCAAACACTCGAAGTCGCGGCAAATGAAGCAGCCAAAGTATTTGCCACTTCGGTCATATAAAAAATGGTCCTGCCATCAACATGGAAGACTGGGGGACAAAGAGGAACAAACTTGTGACAGATTCAGCGAACTCTGTTCCAAACCGTGGCGATCTCCGATTACCAAGATTACTTTGCTGCCAAGACTCCTTTCGGGCTTGTTTAAGGACACGGCGGCCACTGCTCCGTGCCCTTTACATGACCACACGGTTATCCGAAGTCTTGTGACGGTAAAACCGGCGAGTAGCGATTTTCTTGCTCCGGACAGCCTCCAGACACTTCGGAGACCACCAAGGGACACAAACCAAACAAGAAGTGCGCTGTCGACCGGGAATGGCCGTTTCTGCTGCATCCAAAATCTTCGCACCCAGGATATCCAAACAACCGTCCACCAGTGGAAAATCATAGCGGTGCAGGACATATAAGTCAAATTACAGTAGAGCTCCCAGTCGGCTCTACAGGACAGCCAACTGTAGGAACATCGGTATCGGGAAATGATCACTCTTGTAATCATCCCCCAGGACTTCCCAGGAAAAATTCAAGATGATATCGGTGGAACAAAAGGAAAGATTACTACAGGAAAAAGTGTCGGTGTGAATATGGTAATAAGTAGGAGTTTCCAAATTAAGACAGTGGAAGGAGTGAGATGACATCAGGGAAATCAAGGTACCAGCCATGAAAGTGTCACGAACATCACCACACACTGGGCTTCGACTATTAAAATCATCCAGAAGTAAAGAAAGGTCTGCGGAGTTGGTCAACAACTTCCACTTGCTCCTCCTGAGAGACTTGGGGAAGGTAAACAGAATAGACGGTATACTGTCGAGACAAGGAAAGTCGGAAAGCAACTACCTGCAACGTAAAATGGAGTATAAGCGGACGACCAGGGACAGAAGTATGAACAAGAATGGCAGAACCGCCTCGAGAACCGTGGGCGGGCAGGGGGTTCGTAAAGGAGACATAGTCCGAGTACCCAAAACAGTTTCCTGGAGACAGACACAAGCAGGTTGGAACGAATCTAAAAGGAGAGAAAGGCTTTCATACTTGGCAAAAATGCCGCGACAGTTCTAATGGAGGACGGAACGAAAATTAGTCAGTGGAAAGAAAATATAAATGATAAAAATTTAAAAGTTAAATGCTAAAGAACTACTGACCAAAAACAATGGGTTTCTCGCAAGTCCAGATCTGACCCAACCTTTTCTGGTTGAGGCTGCAGGCGGGGAGAGAAATGCCAGACTTCCTAAAACGACCCTGGCGCAGGAACCGTGGTATAGTCGGAGCAAGGAGAGGCAGAATCGGAATGAACGGACAATGGAGAACAAGAGTAGGGTGGGGAGATAGGGAGGTCTAACAAGTATATAGAGCGAGCGGGCAAGGCCGATTGGAGGGAGTCCAACACCACGAGTTGGATCTTCAACTGGCGGAGGTCCGAAGGGTGAGGAACTGGGGTGAAAGACTGACGGGGCCCACTTGAGGAGAGGGAATTGAGTCAAGACCCGTATTACACACATCGGGCCGGCCAGAAGAAGGTGGAGTCACCGACCTCGGACAGAGGGATGAAGTTAGGCATCGGGCAGGATTTGTAGGGGACCACTCAAGGAGGCAGGGGCAAACTGGGGAGAGGAAACCAGACTCAAACAGCAGTGGCAGCAGCGAGAATCCGGCGAATCAATGGGGTGGGGGTGGGGGGTATCTTCAACCTTACACCTACCACCACCTGGACTAGTAGGATGGTCCCCACAAAGTGGCAACCCCGCAGGCGGCCCCCACCCCCGAGGAAGAAAATGTGGCACGCAGGCGTTCGGGAAACGGAAGGCCGAGGAGAAACGTGTTGAGACTGCTGAGACCGACGCTGTGGGGCCAAGCGAGCGAAGAAGAAACCGGAGGGAGAAACGAGGTAGTAGCAGAGTTCCGAAAACGACTAGGTCGTGAACGAGAAGTATGAAGAATGACAGCGAACGTGACATATTCCCGAACGAAACGAGCACGAACCTGAGCGCGAGTCTCAGGAAAAGTCATGTGCTCCATAGTCTTGAGAGTAGTGACTTCAACTTCAAACTTATAAATAATACAGGATGCCGAAAAAGCGGGTGGTTACCACCACAGTTGATACAAGAAGGGGAGTTACAGCAAGGTACACCATGGAAATCCTGGCTACAATGAACGCAGACACCGGTAGACTGGCGATAACAAAAGCCAGTATGCCCAAATGTCTGGCAATTAAAACAACGGGTTGGAGGCGAGACATAAGGCCGTACAGCGAAACGGAGCCAAGCATACCACACAGGAGTTGGTGGCGACAGCTGGTCAAAAGTCGAGTAAGCGCGGGGTGGGCTGAAGACAGCCATCGACACATTTCGTGAAACGATGCACAGAAGACACCTTCCATTCCACAAACATGAACGCAGGTCCTGCCCTGAGAAGTCTAAGAGTTGAAGGGCTGCGAAAGACCGCAGAGAACGAGAAGTAAGTAGGTTTAACAGAGTTACAAGGAAAAGTAGTACCTCAAAAGGCCTTGCGGCCCATACCGAGGAGGTACCAATGGCAACGGGTGCCAAGGAAAATTCTGTCTAACCTTTTCTTGAACAGATCCACAGAAGAGCTGTTCACAACTTCTGAAGGTAGCCTGTTCCACGTGTCACAGATCTTATACGTGAAGTAATTCCATACACACTAGTCCAAAACCGTTTCAAATCCAACTTCCAAACATTGTTGCGAGTTGGGTTATCATTTAAACTAAACATGCTTCTAAAATCGACATTGTTGAACCCGCGTAAGAACTTGAAAACCTCGATCAGTTGACCGCGCAGCCTCCGAGTTTCAAGCGAAAACAAGTTCAGGGCGCGTAAGCGTCGATTGTAGCCCATATGCTTAACGGAAGGGATTAACTTTGTGGCCCTCACCTGGACTCGCTCCAGCCTCTCAATATCTTTCCTGAGGGTGGGCGACCAGAACTGCACAGCACACTCCAGGTGCGGCCGAACCAGAGAATTGTACAGAGAGAGCACAATCTCCTTGTTCCGAAATCGAAATTGTCTCCTGATATAACCCAACAACTTCTGGGCTTTCTTTTCCACCTCTACGCACTGTTTGGTAAATTTAAGGTCGCTGCTAATTAGCACACCCAAGTCCTTTTCCAAATCAGTGGCCTCGATATTACTCCCCAACATGTAGTAGTCCGACTTGGGATTGGCGTAGCCAATGTGCATCACCTTGCATTTACCCAAGTTAAACGACATTTGCCATTTTTCGGACCACTCTCCTATCCTACGTAGGTCCGCACGCATTTGCTCGATTGCCTCGGGCGTCCCAACATTGGCCCCAAGCTTGTCATCATCAGCGAATTTGGCGATCCTACTGACGATATCATTTATGTAAATGATAAACAACAGTGGCCCCAAAACGGGACCCTGAGGAACCCCACTAGTGACCGAGGCCCAACCCGAACTAGCCCCTTTAATTACAACCCTCTGCCGCCTATTCTTTAGCCAGTTTTCAATCCACCTACCTACTTCCCCACCGATACCCAGCGCGCGCACTTTGGCCATTAGCTGGTGGTGAGGTACCTTATCAAAGGCTCTCTGAAAGTTGAGATAAAGTATATCAATCGCCCTACTCTTATCATACTCACTCAACATGACGTGGAAAAACTCGAGCAAGTTGGTGAGACACGACCTATGCTGTCTAAACCCATGTTGGGAGTCCCCAAGCAGTTTGTAGGAATCCAAATGGTCAACGATCGTATCCGCTATTATCCCCTCTAATAATTTACCTACAACTGAAGTGAGACTAATGGGACGATAGTTCCCTGGACTTTCGTGATCCCCTTTCTTAAAGATAGGGGTCACATTGGCTTCCCTACAGTCACCAGGCACGTGGCCCGTCTCGAACGATTTGTTGAAAACTGTAGCCAGGTGGGGAGCCACCTGGTCGCGCACATCCCGCAACACTCTGGAGAGGAACCGGTCTGGCCCAGGAGCCTTAAACGCGCTCAGTTTGTCTATTCTATCGGCAACGACTGTCGCGGTACACCGAACACTATCGAAGCCAGAAAATTTCCCGGGTTGCTTACTGCATGTGTGGTGTTCTTGCATGACAATGCACCCCCTCATACTGCAAATCAAACACGCCAATTTTAGGAATCGTTCCACTGGGAAGTCATGGATCATCGCCCCCATAGTCCTGACCTTGTGCCAAGCGACTTCCATTTGTTTCCAGCCCTAAAGGAACACTTCGGAGGTAAACAATTTCAAAATGATCCTGATGCAGAGGCGGCTGTACGAAACTGGTTAAAAACTAAGGACCCTACATTTTATTCGACCGGCATCGGAAAGCTTGTCCCACGCTACGACGAATGTTTGAATCTGTTTGGTGATTATGTAGAAAAGTAGTAATAAGTCGTTGTGAAATACTTGTAATAATTACTTCCCTTATAATAAAACAGTTTCTTCAAAACACCTTGTAAACTTACTTTTTGAACAACCCTCATACAAGTATCCTAAATTTCATTTGTGCATGAAGTGAAGATTAATGATTAATCATTTCTTTGGAATGTCCCATCTGATTTTTGTTCTGGGTGAAAGAAACGGCAGCAACAATGATA
The DNA here is from genome assembly GCA_023014485.1 of Bathynomus jamesi. Classification (NCBI taxonomy): domain Eukaryota; kingdom Metazoa; phylum Arthropoda; class Malacostraca; order Isopoda; family Cirolanidae; genus Bathynomus; species Bathynomus jamesi. Next base: position 10,374 of record JAJOZX010009240.1, read on the forward strand.
CACCAAACATCCTACCTGATCAGCGACAGTGCGTGGTATCACAGGATTTTGTTTATGCATTTGAGGATGGCAGTGTTGGTACAAGTAACTGATGATCTGTTCTGCCCCAATGCCCTTCATTAAAGCTCGCCGCACAGATGTTCTCGTGATACTTGCAACTACTAAATTTGGAAACCTGAAAAGCGCATTCTTTTAATATCAGAAAATCAGAAACCCCATTCCCTGCTATTTGGGCCAGGTAATTATGCCCGATTGTGCAACAATTGAGTGAGTAAACAATGACCTAGGGAAATTGAGCGACTTGACGCATTGAGCGAGTGCAAATTGAGCGCAAACTTCACAACTTAACCTACCAATTGTCAAGGGCATACAGTTGACCTAATCGGGCATGGGTACCCCATAACAAATTTGGGACCTGGAAAGGTAAGTAGTACCCCTAACCTAATAGGCATAAATGACGTCACACTCGGACTGAGTTTCCGATTTAAGTTTCTGACAGTTAAATAGGAATTAACCCTACAAGAAATACGAACAAGTAAACGTTCGCTTGTAATGTCTGATCGAAGGTGATAATGATGAAAATATTCTCGACTTTCTGCGTAATGTTTCCTACAATTTGGAATTACATATATAATTCACTGCTTAACTTATTATATTTCTAAATCTGTTTTGAATAAATATACATTTTAATTAAATATATATGTTTTAAATAAATACTTTTTACAATGTGAATGTTTATTATTTTTGCGTCAGTTTGCATCCAGTTTGCACTCGCTCAATGCGTCAAAGTCGCTCAATTTGTACTCACTCAATTCCCTTCACTCAATGCGTATTCGCTAATTTGATGCAGTCCCATTATGCCCAATGTTTTCTTCTTAATACAGCCCTTTTCAAAATACAAAGAATAAATATTACAATTACTGTTGGATATCTTCTGTGCTTCACTTTATTTAATCTGTATGTAAAACAATTTCATAAATCAACCAACCTGCACTCAATATCTGTGAATATCGATAATAAAGCAATTTGTAGTTCCGAGTCCGTATATGCATAAACTCTGTAATTGGTTTCAATTACAAGATTCCCTTCTTTGTTCGCATCAAGAGTTCCCTAGGGAGTAAGTACTTGAACTATATATTTGCCTCAACTATCTGTATACCAATTGAAACATCTCACTTTATAGTTATATTCATCATAAGTACTATGGTGCCAAAGGATATCGTTCAATTACAGTAAAGATATATTTACTTTACCTTACGGAATGCAAGACTTAGTGTACCATAAAAATTTTTTTACATGACTAGTTAAACCCGAGATATTTGTGTTCGTTATCAAATTTCTCTCCTGACCACTTGATATTATCATACCTTGTTTTTCCCTGCTGTAATATTAAGAGCGAGCCTCGTAGGATAAAATCTTCCCGAACTTCTTTTCCTTAAGTAAACAAGGCCAAACTCCCTCAAATGTTGCAAGAATGTTAATAAGTCTTGATCCATTCCTTCCATACTGTAGTCCTACCATTACCAGTCTTATTAATTGATGAGTAAAATAGACTTTATTGAAAGCTATTAAAGCAACTGATGAAGAACGAATTCAGACATTCTGAATTCGGGGTAGGGTTCGGGTACAGAGAAAAATAATGCTTAAAGCATTTAAATTTTAATGCAATAAATTTTTCTTAAATATCAAATGACTGTTTTTACCAGCTAAAACTGTACTTTAATTAATTTTCAAAGCTTACCTTCCCTAATGTGGAAAAAGATAGTTTGAAAAGGAATGTAAGGCAAGACTCGAGGCTCAGACCTCTTTCTGTGACCGTTTCTAAGTATTTGAGGATGAAAAACCAGACCTGAGACGCTGTGTCCATCAAAAGGAACTGAAAACCTCCGCTTGTTATCTGCATCTTCTCACCTTCACCGCTTTATCAATAATAAAACATAAATCAACGAATCCTCATAACGAACACACGCAACCTCATTAAAGAGGAACATTTTTATTTCGTTATCTTCAAAAGAGAAAAAAATAACTTGACACATGGTAAAAAACTTCAGCCAGCACCCGTAGCTCAGTGGCTTTCCCTGAAAGTGAAGTGAGGGCATTGAAGTCGAGGGTAATAATCTGAGAGTTAGCGCAATGGGCCGCATTAGTCTGGCCCTTGTCACCTATTATTATTATTATTATTATGGTAAATAAATAAATCCTGAAGACCAAAACCTTTCAATGAGTCCTGCGTGTAATAGTGTACGGACAGCATCTCTAGATATCACCTTTGGTCCCTCACTTTCCGGTTTTACTAAGAACTGAAGAACGCTCTCCCATCGATCCATGGCATATTTATCCAAGAATTCTATGTCTCTCTGATGTGGATCAGGATCCAAAGAACCAGACATTGTCCATGGGCTTCCCCTGTAGCAAAAAGAAACTTGAAAATAAAACCCCACTCTAATAGACAGAGTTTATTTCCACAACAGTTTCGACGCCCGCTGGCATCCTCCTCGGGTGGATACAGAAAAACGAATGAACCAAAACAAGAGGGAAAAACAGTCCAGGGACCGACCGTTAAGAAATTCGCACCTAGGTTAGATCCCATTCTCCCAACACCGGAAGGGCATTTTCATTAAGTACATTCGCACAAATTTAAAACTATCTTCCTGTTCTAAACATACAGATTCTATTATTTTTTATATAATTATTACATTTATTATTAAATTTATTACATTTAATACTGCATAATTATTTATTATTACATTGGTTATTACATTGTTGTTTATTATACAGAACTTATAAACCGAAAAACGAATGAAAAAGGCGATTAGGAAACAATCCAGAGACCATTGAGAAATTCCCACCTAGGTTAGATACCGTTCTCCCGACACCGGAAGGGCATTTTATTACAGGGTCCGCTTATAAGTACATTCCCACAAATTAAAACTATCTTCTTGTTCTATACATACAGATTCTAATATTTTGACATAATTACTGCATTTATTATTGCATTTACATTTTTTAAACATTTATTATTATTACCTTTACCCTAATTATTAAATTTATAATATTACCTTTATTATTACATCTGTTGCATTTATATTATGTGATTTAGTATACGTGGGAGAAACTGGAAGAAATATTGAAACCCGTATTAAAGAACACAAATATGCCTTCAGAAGTTGTAATACTAATACTGTAATGCCATTTTTTATCACGCCAGCCAAAATAATCATGCTATAGATTGGGAATCAAGTAAAGTACTTTATAAATGTAATAATTATGTCAAAAGAAAAATAATAGAATCTGTGTGTATAGAAAAAGTAGATAATTTTAATTTGTGCAAAGGTACTTATAAGTTAGACCCTTTAATGAGATTCTTGGTCAAAAAATCCCTTACGGAGTCGTGGAAACGTGTTCGAACCTAAGTGTGAATTTCTTAAAGGTCTCTGGATTGTTTCCTTACTCGCTTTTAGTAAATGTAATAATGGAAGTAATAAATGTGGAAATAAATATAAATGCAACAGATGTAATAATAAAGGTAATATTATAAATTTAATAATTAGGGTAAAGGTAATAATAATAAATGTTAAAAAAATGTAAATGCAATAATAAATGCAGTAATTATGTCAAAATATTAGAATCTGTATGTATAGAACAAGAAGATAGTTTTAAATTTGTGTGAATGTACTTAATGAAAATGCCCTTCCGGTGTCGGGAGAATGGGATCTAACCTAGGTGCGAATTTCTTAACGGACGGTCCCTGGGCTGTTTTTTCCCTCTTGTTTTGGTTCATTCGTTTTTCTGTATCCACCCGAGGAGGATGCCAGTGGGCGTCGAAACTTTTGTGGAAATAAACTCTGTCTATTAGAGTGGGTTTTTATTTTCACATTTTGACCTTCACGTAGAAAAAGTGAAGTTTTTTTGCATTTAAAAAGAAACTTATTCCTGCATTTGGCTAACACCAAAATTTATTATTTTTGCTAAGGTGAACTAACATGTACAAACATGCCAAAAAATTCCTCAATACTTCAGCGTAAAGTAGTATATAGGTACCTATAAAATTTTTAAGTATGATGGTGAATGCAGAAACCCATTAAAATTTAAAAAGCTCTTCACTGGATTGATTTACCAATACACTACTAGAGATCACACTTTTAATTTTTTGGTGTGGTAAAAGGATTCAAATAGCTTCTACAAACTGACATGGCCTATCTAACATGACTTTATACTACACTTGGCTACATTTGGCTACCTGCATATATAAAATCTTACTTGATATATGTACAGTACAGTATTACAATAAAAAACAGCATCATCATCTTGCTTTTTACAATATGTACCTACATAAAAAAGTCTTACCTTCCTAAAGTTGCAATTTTAAAGTTTTGCTGGAATGTTGGATTCAAAATGAAGGCTGGATTTCCTCTGTCATCTTGCTTCTCTAGTAATATATGCATATCAAGCAATGCTTGAGTAGCATGTTTATGCTCAAGGGCAACCTCAATGTTTTCTCTGAAGAAAGAAAATTGAATTTGCTTTAAAATGGTTACCTTTGGTAAATCATCTTACAGATTGGAGACTATGGCACACTAAAAAGAAAAGTAGATCCCAAAATAAAGTTGAATTTGAAAAATTATTAAGTTTGCTGTTATCTTAAATAGATTAAGTCTAGTTTTTGTAGTAGTTAACCCAATAAATTTAATTTTAAGTTACAGGTATTTCAATTAAATATCAGTGATAAAAGGTAGGCTACCACCAGATTTCATTATTAAAAAGATCACCATAAAAAATTATTGGGTCTAAATCCTACAGGAGAAAGCAGTCCTGATGGGAACCAATACAGTATATTTATTGAAGTGCAAGAGGAAATGGAATTAATCAAATTCTAACTCTGCTTCATACAATTACCTCACTTACCTGCCATGATCTGACTGTGGTATCCATGATGCAATGAGAATCTGAGGCACTGGTTTGGTGATGAATAACAAACGAAGTACAAAATGATGACCTAGCTCTGGCAATTCTCTAAAATAATGTATATTTATGGTACTTAAAAAGATTTAGTAAAGAGGCTTACTCCTAAATCACTCTCTGCAATTCACCAGTCAACTTCCATATACTGTAGGTATATTAAAATTGTCATGAGTGGGACAATGACAACAGGCAATTATTGTGAACTAAAAAGTAAAACTGTTACCATTCTGGACTGATGAGCAGTTTAAAACTGCTATGCAGTTACTGTACAGGAGATAATATATAACTCAAACCTTACAAGAAGCCGTAAGAAGTTATAGTTTTAGCTACATCCAAGTAAAAATAATTTTTGTTAGATATTGAACTGGTCTTAAATTTCAAGTTTCACTCCTACTCCTAAATTAAATTAGTGAAACAGAAGGATTTAGACACCTAATTAAATTCCTATAGTAGGGGAGAGTGGGGATAATTATAACAATTTGTAGTTTTATTCATACTTTACCATAATAATTAAACCAAGATTCCTGGTATTTTCCATGATGTTATTTTAATCTTTGTCTTTCCATTTCACAAAATAAAATTTTTTGTTGTTGCATCAGGTTCAAATATATTTACATCTGGAAAACATTTCTCACCTTTTGAGAAAGTTGTAACAAACAAATTCTTCTCAAAAGATTTTGTATAAAATGAATAGGATCTAAATTTAATTTTAAGGAAAACTAAATTACAGAAATCCCTTTAATAAAGAGAAATAATAAAACAATTCAAACAAACTTTAGAGATTCTGATTCATAGTTTTGACAAGTTTTACATAAGACCATGTTTGTATGCCAGAAGTGCATAATGTGTGACCAGCCCTTACATGTTCCACAATGAATCCACTTTTCATTATATTTGCTTGAAGTGTATGCTTCACAACAAATAAGAACCCTGTAACATTGCTACAATTTACCTCACCAGCATTCTTTTCAGTTTTTCAAATTGGTATTTTCTTTACAATTGTAATTCTAATTCAGCAGTACCTCACTGAAGCATGTGTAAAATTCTACATACAAATATTTGAGCTCAACCATTTGCGTAGGAAGTACATGAAAATATTTAATGAGAAAATTTACTTTCAACAGCAAAAATTATCTTTTTTGCTACTGCTTAACTTCCATCTTGATGCTATACTGAAAAGCAATTAATTTGCTGGAAATGAATTTACGTAAGTGCCACTGTTACAACTATCCCCTCTCCCCAAGGAATGCTTAATCAAGTTAAATGCTTACCTGAAAACTGCTAAACACGTTGCTGGATAATTGAAGAGTTTATCAAGGGTTTCTTTTGGGAGTGTCTTTAAATAATCTTGCAAATTCTTACAAGTAAGCACTTTTGAGTTACTATTAGGTTTAGTACCATTTGACATGGCTATTGCCAAACTTAATTTTATTTTAGGATCCTACCAATGTATAAATAAATTTGGAGGACTAAATATCAAGTACAATACCAGCAACACAAAAAATGTTTCTTATAGATTTAAAATTTAGAAATCAATGAACAATTTGAAAACTTTCACAACATAATGAAGCAATCTAGAAAAGAAATACTAGCTACAGTAATGATTTATAATACTATGTCCTATACCTTCCTATCCTCTAGTTCTTCATTAATTTCCTTTACTGATACACCTTAGACTTTCAATCAATATATGTTGTAGTATGTAATATACATAGTTTGAAGTAGGATATGTTACCTTACTCTAAGTTGCCCCTGAAATATTTCATCAAAACAAAATCTTGCACTTTAACCTAGTGGGTGTTTTTTTCCTGAAAATGAGTTCTGAAAGACAAGAATCTTAAAATAAACTGATGAACTTGACTACAATTTCAAGAATATCCAGTTTAAATCTCAAGTGGCTGCTATATTAGCTACTTACTCAGCATTTGTGGGTTTGTTTTTATTATAAAATAAAATAATGTTACACAAGTTACTTCTTTGCAGGTCACTGGCAAATCCCAATTAACCTCTTAAGCATTATCAATGAGTTAGATCTTCTATCAATGTGTATAAAAGAGTGATAAATGATGTTGAACAGGTTAATAATGTCATTTAGCTTCAGTAATAAAAGCAAACTTATTTGTTTTCAGCATACCCTTTCATCAAAATAGATGGGCATTTCCATGCCACTGTGGATACAGCAATGAAAAACCAAATTTTGTTTTTGGTGATATCTTGCACTTAATTTTGTTAGAAAACACTTCAAAGACTGTGGAAATAACCTTCCTTGGAAGTGGGCATTATTACTTTGCAAATACCAGCTTCAATGGTAATGACATGAATTCAACAATTACTTAAAAGAGTGAAAAATGATGTTGAACAGGTTAATAATGTCATTTAGCTTCAGTAATAAAAGCAAACTTATTTGTTTTCAGCATACTCTTTCATCAAAATAGATGGGCATTTCCATGCCACTGTGGATACAGCAATGAAAAACCAAATTTTGTTTTTGGTGATATCTTGCACTTAATTTTGTTAGAAAACACTTCAAAGACTGTGGAAATAACCTTCCTTGGAAGTGGGCATTATTACTTTGCAAATACCAGCTTCAGTGGTAATGACATGAATTCAACAATTACAAAAGGGCAAAAAGTATTTCTAGTGTGACACATTTTACATTACATACTTGGACAAAAACCTAATTAATACAAATGCCATTTTTAAAAGTAAATTGATACACTTTGCATATGCATGTTGGGTTTTCTTAGCTTTTCAAGTGCCAAAATTAGAAAAGATTAAGTGGGAGCTATAATTTTCATAGTGTTTGATATTTGTGTGTTATACAATAAAGAGTAATGGACCTATCTAAATGATTTAAAAAAGGGATTTGGTAATAAAATATGTATCTAAATTTGCAAAACAAAAGTAGTTGCCCCAGTTACAAATATAGAGAATTCTTATAAGCTACAAACATTTTGATAGATTAGTTGTCTGGGCTAGTAAATGGCAGATGGAATTCAGTGTTCAAAAATGCAAAGTCCCTCATTTTGGCAGAAATAATAAAAACCAGTTATGATGTGCAAGGAAACTGGTTAGAGGATGTTAGTCAGGAAAAAGATCTTGGCACTATAGTTAGCAGTGGTCTAAAGTTTTCTAACCAGTAGTTAGAGGCCAGAAATAAGGTAAATGAAATGCTTGATATTAAGAAGAAGAATGTTAGTTACAAATGTAAGGAAATCATCTGTAGATTATATAATTTTTATGTTAGGCTTCACTTAGAATACTGCAATCAGGCTTGGTCCCCTCACCACAGGCACAATATAGATATACTTGAAATTGTGCAATGTAGGGCAACCAAACAATAAGAAAATTAGAAAATAGACTTGTAGATTGGATCTATGAAAATACTTTTTTAGTCATAGAGTAGTAAATTTTTGGAATGACTTGCCATAAGATATGGTAATAGTAGCTCCTTAGTTTTAAGAAAAAATGATGCATTCATGAATGAAAGGGGCAGTTTGTAAATTGTGTAAATAGGGTCATTCCATCATAATGGTTGTTACATTCAGAAGCAAGTTATGGTTGAGCTTTAACCAGATTATACTGTATTGATCTGAAGATACTGATGCTTCACATATAGTTGCAGTAGACCTTGGGCTATACAGGGGTATATTTGTTTTGAAATTTTAATATGCATTTTCTATTTTAAAGTGAAGCAAACATAGCATAATGGTCACATGCAACTTCAACTCTCACTGCATATGACATTTGCTCAAAACTGTGAGTTGGCTTGACCAATGCCAGTGAGTTTTATACCACACACAGCCTCGGGATAATGGTATATAGCAATGTGCCATTCATAACAGTTAACCCATCTGCATTTAGAAAAATAAAAAAAATTTATTGTAATGGTCATTACATTATTTTTGAACAGTTGTTACTATGCAATTTTAGTAATTTAAACAGCCACTTATTGGTAATAAATATGAACAATATGTGGCAAATGCTTGAATCCTTACCCAATAAATGTTATTCTGTATATATATATTATATATATGTATGTATCAGGGATGGGGCCAAATATGTATTTGTATTTGAGGCATTCTAAGGATGTGTATTTGTATGTGAATTTGTATTTGATTACTGTATTTGCTGTATTTGATTCAAATACATGTCAAATACAATGTACCAACTCTCTCTTTACTCGCATATATATATATATATATATATATATATATATATACACACAGGGTAATCCATTTGGGTATGGATAAAATAAAATTGATGTGAAATGAAAATAGTAACATTGTATAGTCTAATATTTGGCAAACAATCCCCACAAAGATGGTAGATTGTGACAAACCTAATTAGTCTTCAACATGACCCCCCCCTTCCAGACGCAAGAGAGGTCATAACAAGAGGCTAATTCTTATGACCACCTGCATATGGTTTAGTGATAGATCTCCAGTTTCTTCAAATACGTGGTACAACTGCACTACAGTCATATTTAGGAGCTTTTTGAACACCATACACATGGTGAAACTAGCGCTGTACCACTGTCACACTCTCAAACTTAGCAAACCAAATGACACACTTTGCACGTTGTTGTGCATTCACCACCATCTTCAAAACTGGCATACGTCTCATAAGTCTAACAGCAGATGGCACTCATACATCTGGCAGTGGATGACATAGCTTATTACAAACTCCCACATTTTATAACCACATGTACAACAGATGAGCACTGTATCACTTCTTGGTAAATTTTCACATCATTGTAGGGTTTTGCTGATCCTCATTTCTCATCTTTTTTTTTTAAATTCATGTTTTTTCTTTCCAGCCACTCGGCTTTCGCAGCCTCGAGTTAAGTATTCATTAAGTCAATCTAGTCAAGCATAGGCAGATACTGTAATTAATGAAAAAGTGCTTAAATCAGTGTAATAGGGCATCTTGCTAGAAACAGCTCTGGACTAGTGTTAAAACCCAGTCCAGTATTTAGCCCTGATATAGTCCCTGTTGAACTCAAGAAAAGACAAGATCATAGTCCATTACTGAAGCCAGAAGGTATGTTTTGAAGTTTAGCACAAAGGATCCAGAACTTAAGTGCTCCTTCTAGGCAGACAATCCAGTGTTGTGCATGAGTCCAAATTTCTTGAAGCATTGCCAGTGTGCTTTGGCTTATAAACCTTTAATTAAGCTATTGCATGTGAATTTATTAAGTGCCTATACATGTTGTCTTGTCCAGATAAATTGGGAAATAAACAAGTGAGAAGAATTCTAGTGAATATAATACAGTTGAAATCTAGGAAGTTAAGACCCTCCAAAGTTTAAGAAAGTTATTTAGAATTTTGGGGTTTTGTACATAAATCATCTTTATATGCTCATTATCATCACTAACCTTTATTAACCTCATCATCATTTAATTTAAGATTAAAGTTTCTTATTGTTTCTTACATTGTAAATAATTATTGATACAGTTTTTTGTTCAAGTCTAGAAATGGGAGGTTTCAAGTTGTTCTATTAAATCAAGTTATAAATAAAACTGAAAAACCTAAATTTCTTGTTTGCTTTCTATAAATCATTAAATATCAGTCATGTTACATGATGGGGAGATCAGTTCCACATTTGATCATCACAGGGAATAAGACTAGCTAAAAAGTCACACTGGAATAGTTTACTAAATTTGGTGATATTTTCAAGTCAAAGGAAAATTCTTGAATTAATTTTCAGTAGCATAGGTGTCTTGCCTGCACTATGCTTGTTCCTATTTATTTACCTGAAGTCTTTTCTCTTCCTTCCTTTTCTGCCTGCAGTGGTCTTGCTCTTCCTGCATGACATTTTTGTGAATGGTCCTTGCTTACTTGATGACCAGTGTACTGCTTGGGAAAAGATTTTTGAGTCCAGCTTCATCTCCTGCCTTCCAGTCTATTCACTTTGCATGTACTTTGTGGCTGGCCAGTAAAATTGGATTCCTACCATAGGAAGAACTGTTTCCAGAGTCAAATCCAGGCGGGTTCTCCAGTTTTCCCACAATAGCATTTTTGTTTTATCCATACCCAAATGGATCACCCTATATATTGTATTGTACATTTATTGTTTAGAATATATAAATGACAAATGCATGACAGATTACATGTATGGAAAAACTATACGCGCTTACAACATGGTATCATATGTGATACCTTTATTTCATAATTAAATATAATTATTAATTAATTGAATTAAATATCTATACAAAATTGGCTCGGGATTGGCGACATAGCCTAATGGGAATGAAATGATTGCCATACATACATACATAGAAACCATATGTAGGCGTCGGGTCTGCATAACCATGAGAAACCTTCATTTATTTCACATGAACAAAACTTTCCATTTGCTAACCTATGTAAAATACAAGAGAGAAAGAGTCAACAACCTTTGTCAAATCAGCAATTTATACTGAAATATGAAGATATATTAAAGGAGTGGCCTCAGGGCTGTTTATGTTACAGCGAACGCTTTAAACAGGGAGGATGTGCTTTTGTCTTCCCTAAAGTTCTGAGTGAATTCCTTATGATAAACTTCAGGATAGGCCTATCCCTAAAAGTGTTTATATTGTGACTGCCTATATTAATTACCTCAAGTAAATTCGTCGCGTAACTCCATCGTGGCGGCCCTACACCGAAAATGATCGTAACGCCCTACATCGAAGCAAACTAAGACCCAGCAAAAATAACGTGAGGCAATTTATTTTCATTCTAATATAGGCAGCTAAAATCCGATGCTAAAAATTACCGTAATCAATTAAATATAAAGAGGTCCTTTTAACGACCTACATATTCATAACTCTCTAACGAAAAAGCATAGGGCTTTTGTCAGTAACCCTCCACTGAAGTCTGCTGGAAATTTCCAACGGATGAGGGCACAGGCAATCAACCCATAGCCCTATATAGTTTTTTCACATGGTGGCCCTGTGTATGGGGAACTAACCCCTCTAAAATTTACACTGACACGCAGTGGCTAGGCTTAGCTCATTAGGCCTAACCCCACTATAGTTTTTTCATATGGTGGCCTATGCAACTGAGAACCGATCCCTTTACCTTTACAGTAACCGAAAACAAAGGCTTGTTCATTTAACAGGCATAACTCATTTTAGGTCCTATAGAAATAGGCCCACAACATTAAGCCTATTTAATAGGTCCTACTCTTCAAACTCAAAACAAAGCCTTGTTAATTTAACAAGCTTAACTCATTTGAGGTCCTATAAAATAATAGGCCCAGACATAAGCCTACTTGGTAGGCCCAACAAATAGGCCTATTTAGTAGGCCCACCTAACTTTACCTTAGATAATAGGCTACCTCTTAAAGTAGGCCTTACTCTTTACACTCAAGGCCTATCCTAACTAAAAACACTAAATTTATAATTCAACCTGTGGTGTAGGTTATAAAATTTATTTCAGCAACATCACAAAGACCTAAAGCAATTGCACAAATTCAAACCTACACCCACCTAACACCTATTAGTGACCCTATTCCAAATCCTATTTGACATATAGGCATACCAAGTCCTATTTGACATATAGACCCAACCTATTCCAATTCCTATTTGACATATAGGCCCAACCTATTCCAAATCCTATTTGACATATACGCATACCAAGTCCTATTTGACATATAGGCCCTACCTATTCCAAATCCTATTTGACATATAGGCATACCAAGTCCTATTTGACATATAGGCCCAACCTATTCCAATTCCTATTTGACATATAGGCCCAACCTATTCCAATTCCTATTTGACATATAGGCATACCAAGTCCTATTTGACATATAGGCCCAACCTATTCCAATTCCTATTTGACATATAGGCCCAACCTATTCCAATTCCTATTTGACATATAGGCCCAACCTATTCCAAATCCTATTTGACATATAGGCATACCAAGTCCTATTTGACATATAGGCCCAACCTATACCAAGTCCTATTTGACATATAGGCATACCAAGTCCTATTTGACATATAAGCCCAACCTATTCTAAATCCTATTTGATATATAGGCATACCAAGTCCTATTTGACATATAGGCCCAACCTATTCCAAATCCTATTTGACATATAGGCATACCAAGTCCTATTTGACATATAGCCCCAACCTATTCCAATTCGACATATAGGCATACCAAGTCCTATTTGACATATAGGCCCAACCTATTCCAAATCCTATTTGACATATAGGCCCAACCTATTCCAAATCCTATTTGACATATAGGCCCAACCTATTCCAAATCCTATTTGACATATAGGCCCAACCTATTCCAAATCCTATTTGACATATAGGCCCAACCTATTCCAAATCCTATTTGACATATAGGCCCAACCTATTCCAAATCCTATTTGACATATAGGCATACCAAGTCCTATTTGACATATAGGCCCAACCTATTCCAAGTCCTATTTGACATATAGGCCCAACCTATTCCAAGTCCTATTTGACATATAGGTCCAACCTATTCTAAGTCCTATTTGACATATAGGCCCAACCTATTCCAAGTCCTATTTGACATATAGGCCCAACCTATTCCAAGTCCTATTTGACATATAGGCCCAACCTATTCCAAATCCTATTTGACATATAGGCATAAAACACAAGGCTTGATATAAGGGTCTCAAATGCAACGTTTGAGGATCTTCACTCAGCCAAATTGATTAACCTAATCCAAAACCCAAAAATAAAACCCTATAACAAAATACACATTTACACACATACGTACGGTACAGTATATAAATATATACATACGACTCCAAACATCCAATTCTTCTTTTAAAGGAAGAATCACAACAGATTTCATCAACAGACACATACATTCCTTGCAAACAGATTGGATTCCTTCAAAACCCCAAACCTTCCAGACCTACCTGTAGGATACTATCATACACAACATTTACTCATTCATAACTACGGGTATTGACTTCATTGGAGTGGTGAATCCAAGTTTTGAAGACCAACTGGAAATGGAGTAATGCGACACACACACACACTACTCTTTCCATGTCTCTCAAACACAACCTGTCTAAACATAACCAAGGATCGGAGAGTAAAAGCTTTTATTGCTGCGCTCTGATTCTGTGCACATAATTTTGTGCCAAAAATTATATGGTTAGACAGTGACACGTACAAACAAACTACTCTACTCTAAAGGGTTTTATGGCTACTTTGGCCATAGCCCAAACTACTATTTCAAAGGGCCTTGGCCTACCTTGGCCATAGCCCAACAAATCATCAAAGGGCTGATGGCCTACCCTTGGCCATAGCCCAACAATTCATCAAATGGCTGATGGCCTACCCTTGGCCATAGCCCAACAAATCATCAAATGGCTGATGGCCTACCCTTGGCCATAGCCCAACAAATTCATCAAAATGGCTTGGCCTACCTTGGCCATAGCCCAACAAATTCATCAAAATGGCTGATGGCCTACCCTTGGCCATAGCCCAACAAATTCATCAAAATGGCTTGGCCTACCTTGGCCATAGCCCAACAAATTCATCAAAAGGCTGATGGCCTACCTTGGCCATAGCACAACCTATTCATGAAGGGGCTTGTGGCCTCCCTTGGCCATAGCCCAAACAACAAGGGGCTTGTGGCCTCCCTTGGCCATAGCCCAAACAGGGGTCTTGTGGCCTCCCTTGGCCATAGCCCAAACAACAGGGGTCTTGTGGCCTCCCTTGGCCAGAGACCAAACAACAAGGGTCTTGTGGCCTCCCTTGGCCAGAGACCAAACAACATTGGTATTGTGGCCTCCCTTGGCCAGAGACCAAACAACATTGGTATTGTGGCCTCCTTTGGCCAGAGACCAAACAACAAGGGTCTTGTGGCCTCCCTTGGCCAGAGACCAAACAACATTGGTATTGTGGCCTCCTTTGGCCAGAGACCAAACAACAAGGGTCTTGTGGCCTCCCTTGGCCATAGGCCAATCAATACAAAGACAGTACAGGATTCAAAGCCCCAAGCCCTCCAGATCTACCTGTGGAGGAGTAACATTTACTCCACTAAAACTACGGGTATTGACTAGTCTGAAGTGGTAGGAGGTTTGAATACAGTACAAACTCTTTAAACCAAACAACACAACATGGAAGTACAGTACATTTCAATTAACTCACCAACGTAGAAGTCACTTTAAAACATAAATTGTTAACAAAACAAAACATGACAAAACTCCAAAACCATGTCAGTAAACCAGCATTTATAAAATTTACACAGATAATGAGCAAAGTTAAAATGCTTAATAACTTTACTTTAATTCCATAAATTTCCTATACCTAAAGGGAGTCAAACTGATCGACATAACTTTAACTAAACTTGAGAAGTTGGCCTCTCGAACTTTTATATTTAAATAGGTCTTGAGTAAACTCTCTCTTCCTAAATTCCTATTTCATTCTTTTCAATCCATTTCACATGGTTTAAAACACAGTTTATCAAAAAAATTGATCTATAACATACAAATTTTTCTCCACCCCCCCCCCCAGTATATGGAAAAACTATACGTGCTTACAACATGGTATCATATGTGATACCTTTATTTCATAATTAAATATAAATTATTAATTAATTGAATTAAATATCTATACAAAATTGGCTCGGGATTGGTGACATAGCCTAATGGGAATGAAATGATTGCCATACATACATACATAGAAACCATATGTAGGCGTCGGGTCTGCATAACCACGAGAAACCTTCATTTATTTCACGTGAACAAAATTTTCCATTTGCTAACCTATGTAAAATACAAGAGAGAAAGAGTCAACAACCTTTGTCAAATCAGCAATTTATACTGAAATATGAAGATATATTAAAGGAGTGGCCTCAGGGCTGTTTATGTTACAGCGAACGCTTTAAACAGGGAGGATGTGCTTTTGTCTTCCCTAAAGTTCTGAGTGAATTCCTTATGATAAACTTCAGGATAGGCCTATCCCTAAAAGTGTTTATATTGTGACTGCCTATATTAATTACCTCAAGTAAATTCGTCGCGTAACTCCATCGTGGCGGCCCTACACCAAAAATGATCGTAATGCCCTACATCGAAGCAAACTAAGACCCAGCAAAAATAAGGTGAGGCAATTTATTTTCATTCTAATATAGGCAGCTAAAATCCCGACGCTAAAAATTACCGTAATCAATTAAATATAAAGAGGTCCTTTTAACGACCTACATATTCATAACTCTCTAACGAAAAAGCATAGGGCTTTTGTCGGTAACCCTCCACTGAAGTCTGCTGGAAATTTCCAATGGATGAGGGCACAGGCAATCAACCCATAGCCCTATATAGTTTTTTCACAACATGTGTCTAAACATGATGAACTCTGTTAGTTTAAAAAGCTGACAAATTATTAGTGTAATTTAAGTGATTCCTGATTTGAAGATTTACTGTTTATTAAATGTAACCAGTAACAACAAGTAATCAATAGCTTTTTTAAATGCATTGTTTTGTATATTTTTTGACAGTATTATATCATGGCAATGGAAGTAATGGCATGTATTTGTATTTGTTGTATTATATGAAAAATGAAGTAAATGATGGGTTATAATCCACAAGATCTGGGCAATATACTATTTTGGTATCCCAAATTATTCAACCAACCAAAAATAAATGGCACTCCAACACTTTCAAATTACTTGTTTATGTTAATTAGGTTAATTGACTGCCCAGTTAGGCCAACTGTATTGTGGGGGTTATGTGCTAGTATAGTGCCAAATAATGGGAAAAACCACAATCACCTATACTTTTCAAAAAAATGAGTCACCATACCCAGGCGGAATGTATAATGTATATAGGTAATTAGAAAATGCACTATGCCTGTGCCAGGTACCTAACCTATTTCTTTTTTTGCAGATCATAACATTTTGAAATTCTGTCTGAGTTCCTCATCCTTTGTCATGGACAAATCGATGGCAACCATAACTGGAAGAACTCTTGAAGCTACAAATAGAGAGTCATCAAAAGGAAAGGCGAAAATAACATCGCTACCTTCTCTAAGATCGGCCTCGGAAATTTTTTTAGTTGGCCAACCATCATCCTCCATCAGTGGTAGCAAATTGCCAACAACACGGCAGGTTTTGCAATACTTCTTTAGTGTTATCCAGTACACTGCTAACAGGAAAGACGCATTCAAAGAAACCGTAAACAACATCTTAAAGTTTTGGAACATGGCCCGCATTAAAACAATCACAAAGCTCAACTGCGAACAGAAGCTAGAGGCATTGTGGAAAGAGTGGCACTTACTCCAAAAGAGCAGAAAACGAGAAACTGACACCGGAGGAAAACGGCAGAAGTTTTCAGACAGTGTGGACAAGCTGTGGGATATCGGAGCATCTGACGCTGTCGAAGATATAAAGAAGAATCGACTGCTGTCTGACAAGGACAAGAAAGAAGACATTGACTTCTACCTCGATCAACGTGGTCCTCAGGTGGCAATGATGAGCGGGAACAATAAAGTTTTCGCTGTAAAAAGAAAGCTACAGGAAGGAAGAAAACGTCCTCACCAGGAGCCGCAAACCTCAAAGTGTGCATATGAAACCGGAGATGAGGCCATGGAGAATGATGATACTGGCATGTCAGGAGAGTCGGAGACAGAACTAGCATTCCCCCTGCCGAAAGAGCCAAGTGTGTCTGTCAATCTTCCTCGCCGCATCCTTAATGCACCTGCTGTCATGGAAGTGGATGATCGTTTCTGCATGTCCAATAATCAGGTGCGTATTGTGTATAGTATTCATCGATAGCGTCAGTTTTAAAGTGTCCCGTAACCCACATGTATTCTTGACAGTTTCCTTTCCACTTTCCATTCTCTACATAGGTAGTAAGCATTGTGGCTGCTATCACATGTTCGGCGGATCCACCAGCAGACCTCAATCAGTTCAGCATCTCGAAAGAAACGGCTCGCCGGGGAAGAGTGTCACATTGCCGTGAAGTGGCGACGGCTGTGAAGGACTCCTTCACACCACCGAGGCACACTGTTGTCCACTGGGATGGCAAAATGGTCAAAGTCATTTGATTAAGTTTTCATAGCTATCAATTTAGTAATGAGATTCATGAAGCATAATGTCAATTAAAAAGAGAACTGAATGTGAACAAAAATAGGTTACTTTACAACCATGAAATTGAAATATATGGCATGTGTTTCAGAACTTCCTTGGAATGGCGGAGCACTGCCAAGCAATTCTCATTTCCGGGGCTCCTCATTGCACAGAAGGAAAGTTGCTGTCAGTCCCAGCTGTTGCTGATGGCACCAGACTGTCGCAGGCACGGGCAACCATACATGCTCTCGAAGATTGGGGATGTGAGGAGAGCGTCATCGGACTTTGCTTCGACACCACTTCCACCAACATGGGGAGGGTGCAGGGTGCAGTTGTCCGGCTGGAAAGCATGCTCGGGCGACCACTACTCCAGCTGGGATGCCGTCATCACGTCCTAGAGCTTATCGTGGGGGCAGTAGCTGTCACCCTGCTCGGAAGGACTACAGCACCAACTGATCCTTTGTTTCAGCAATTGAAGAGAAGGTTAGTTCATTTTTTGTGCAAGGTAAAGTTAGAACACACATGATATTCCACTAGTTTATAAAACAGCAAGCCAAACCGGAACTTCAGAGTTTTCTCACACAATTTTCTTGTTTATTATTTTTGAAGATGGGATGAGCTCGATCTCTCGACCTACTGCAAGCTGCAGGTCAAGAATCTGGTGGAGAGTATGTGGCTAATAGAACTCCAGGACGTGGCAGTCAGCTTCCTGAGCACAGCTTCCGGTTTTGTCAGAGACGATGACGATTACCAGGAAGTGGCAGAGATCACGCTCCTGGTACTCGGGACACAACCACGCCGTGGCATTCACCTCATGCGCCCAGGAGCCTACCACCACGCAAGATGGATGGCTAAAGTTAGTATTTTCAAACAAAAATAATCTAGAGATAAGTTTAAATGTTATTCAAAGATAAACATTTCATTATAATGCAAACAAAGTAATTGGTAACAATAAACCTGTCTTACTTACACTGGTGCCTATTCTGTTTCAGGTCATCTACTACACAAAACTGCTGATGTTCAGTAGGCAGCTGCAGCTCGACGCCGAGCTGGTCGACAAACTGCACAGGATCATGGTGTTCATCAGTCTTCTGTACGTACCAACTTGGTTGGCAGCCCCTGTAGCAGCTGATGTGCCGTTGAATGACCTGGTACTATACCAGCATTTTCTGAGGTATAGGGCAGTGGACCATGAGGTGGCACTTCTGGTATCTGAGGCCTCAGACCATCATCTTCGCTCTATGCAGCAACAAGGTGGATGGCACTGTGAAGCAACAGATAGCAGAGAAGCTGTCCCACCTCCCTGTACCCAAAGACTTCACATACGAGAAGGTCTCAGTCGACGAGATGACGCTACTCCCTGACCTGATCGACGAGTCCTCCTGGTTATTATTTGCAGGTCTGAAGATGTATGGGTCTTCGTGGCTCACCCTGCCAACTGATAAGTGGGACGAGAACCAGGACTTTTGTCGTATGAAGGATGTGATCTCTAATCTCCAGGTCACCAATGAAGTCGCTGAAAGAGGAGTCCAACTGATACAAGACTATGCAAACACAGTCACAAAGAACGAGGCACAGCTGCAGGATCTTCTGCAAGTGGTGGAAAAGAACCGGAAAGAGCTCAGCGACTTCAAGAAGTCATCACTCGCCACAATGACATAGCACAGAGGGACAACATTGCAGCCAGTGACATGTGATAGTGGTCAATACAATGCAAAAGTGATTGTTTAAGTTATTGTTTCTTTCTTCCTTATTTGTCTGCTATTTGCTGATTTTTTTGAAAAGTATAGGTGATCGTGGTTTTTCCCATTATTTGGCACTATACTAGCACATTGGTATTACCTGTATACAGGCACAACTTTTAAACCGTTAGTCGTATGACATTGGAAGGCACACCAAACGACTTCTCTCATCAAGAGGATTCAGAAAACATCCCTACTTAATGATTTATCTTGATTCAGTAAAAAGTTAAAAAGTACGCATTTAAAAAAAAAACCGTAATTTCAAGGTCGATGCGAGACCCCTAAATATTGAATTTTTTTTGTAAAAATGGTACCAATGTGCTAGTATAGTGCCAAATAATGGGAAAAACTACGATAACCTATACTTTTAAAAAAAAATTGAAAAGTGGGCCACCCTAATATATAGGTTGTTGAAACTGTGACTGAGTATAGATATGGTAGGTGTAATAAATCTAGCCAGTTTAGAATCAGACATCAGACCTTTACTTATTGCCTGGTTTACAGTGCATGTGGGAGCCCTGGAGTTCCCTTTATCCAAATCCAGTCATCTGTGACCCTGTCATGTAACTAGCTAGAGAACCAATTATCATTATTATAGTCACCAGTCACATTATTCCAGAGTTAGGTTTTTGCCATGCTTGTTTGGCACTGATTATTATGGGTTGATTAACTCATGTGAGATAGGTTTGCCATAATTGTCAATGTTTGCAGTTATTATTTTTTATGTTGGTTATTTATTATTTATGTGCTTTGATTTCATGAGTAAATTATGTTTTCCAGTGATCAATTATGAAGTCACGATTCCAGTTAATGTTTGTTGATTAATTGCCTGTTATGTTATTATTGTGATTAATGGTGCCTGGTGCATGTAACTAATAATCTTGTGTTGTCTAGGCAACCAGCTGGGATTCAACTCACGTGGTCCAGCTTTATCAGGCTTGGATTGTGGATCCAATCCAGTGGGAGCTATGCAGTCCATTGAGGTTGCATCAACCACTGTTGGCCACTGGGATCTGCCCTGGAATCAGGCCAATGACCCTAACCCTACTAACTAGCCAGTGTATAAAGAAATTGAAACTCAGGTCATAAGTGGGGGTCAAGTTTGGAGGGTAGCTAGGCTGGGACAGGGGTTAACATTCTGTGCAAGTCTTTTCCGGTACTTGTCTCCCACTTGCTTTCTATCCTTTCTGCCAAATCTCACTAAGTGTTATTGGTTTTCCAGAGGTTTTGTTAATTGTGATTCATTGCCAGTCTTTTTGTTATGTTTATACTGTCACGCTGAATAATTGTTTATTTCAGATATAATAAAGAGAAAAACAAACAGAGTAGTTTACTTCTATTAGGTCTACCTTTGAATTCCAGCCCTTTCTTAGACTCTGAGCGGTTGGTTCTCCTACTCATTGGAGAGTCGATTTAGACACCTGAACTGAGGGAAATCCTTTACAGTTAATGTGCGAGTCAGACCTGAATAATCTCCTGGAAATAAACCAGTGACAAGAGAGGCATTCCTAGATACCAGAGGAGATTACATCTTTGCCCAGTCTCTTGACTATCCTGAACCCAGAAATGTGAAAAGGTGCTGGGTAGTTCGATAATACAGAATACAGATACTTGGGGACTATGGCCTATGCAGCCACCGCAGCAGTATGCCCTTGGTGATTGGTTAGGTTAAGTCTTGATATTTTTGTTAGTTTAAATGAAAATATCATAATTTAGCTTACCCAATCATCAAGGGCATACATTTGACCTAACTAGTTGGTTGAATAATTTGTGACACCAAAATAGGATATCACCAAGATCTGTATATTTTTAGGTTAAGTTTGAGGATACTTTGATAGTAGTAAATAGTTGTAAATTAGTTAGCCAACTTGAGATTGATGTTTTGCAGGATTCTACTATTATTAGCTCATGACTTGGATAACCTCATTACATTACATTTGGAAAACATGAAGCCACTCAGGCCTATCAAGGTAATCCAAGTCATGAGCTACATTTTTAATAATAATAAAATCTTGCAAGATGTCAAACTCAAGTCAGCTAATTAATATACAACTATTTACCACCACCATAGTAGCCTCTATAACTGAAACAAAGACTATACACTACATACAATCTACAAACTATCACTTTCACTCATGAAAGTGTAAATGTTTCTTAAAATTAACTAATGAACTACTGTTTACCACATCATATGGTAAGTCATTCCAAATATCTACTACTCTATGGGGTCATTCCATGTGAACTCAGACACTTTTTAACCATTTTGGGTATGACTGTCATTGATTTCCTTGAATTTTTTTTTTTTGGTATGGAGGGCTATGAGATATGGCCAGAAAATAATTTTCAGACCTGGCTGACCCCTGGTACTCATGTTCTGGGGTCACAAAATATTGGCACTCTAGCCCAAGTACCATTTTTCAAATGCATGTATCTCAGGAACCAATAAAGACAGAAAAGTGGTTTTCATGTCAAATTAAAGAGAAAAGAAAGCTCTATCACTTTTATTAAACAAAGCATCCTCTAAAATTAAAAAGTTTGAAGACAACCTTGACATTTGACCTTTATAAAAAAAATGCCCATCTCTGATTTTTAAATCAAAATTCTTTTTGGATGCCATTCATTGTGGTTAACAACCTCTGAAGGATTCATAACTGGCCAAGACATAATAAAAAAGTTACATACATTCCAATGAGACCATTTCTCAAAATTATTTTCTGGCCATATCTCACATAGCCCTCCACACAAATTTTTTTTCAAGGAAATTGGTGAGTCATACCCAAAATGGACAAAAAGTGTCTTTCACATGGAATGACTCAAAAATATAATCCATATTTTTTCAGAGCTATTATATTACTACTATATTATATTCTATATTATACAGGGTGTACATAAAGTCAGGATCTATTTTTGTGAAGCACTTGGAAATTATATGGAATTCAATCATAAAATGATAAAGTGGTAACATTTATTAAATATTTAAGAGTAGGATTCGACGTGACACCCATCAGTATCCCTGCACAGCTCAAATCGTTCCACAGCATTTCTAAACACATTCTGGAGCATTTGCAGGGTTATGTTATCTGCAGCAGTTCGTATACATGTACGTAAGTTTTCAAGACTTGTAATCTTCGTCTGATAGACGTGCGATTTGATAAAGCCCCATGCAAAGAAATCTAAAAGGGTTAAATCTGGTGATCTCGCTGGCCAAGGTCTGTTGCTTCCGCGTCCGATCCAGCAATTTGGAAAACGTCCATTTGGATAATCCTGAACAATTTTGGCAGTGACAAGGAGCACCATCATGTTGATAGACGATGGTACTAACAATCCTATCCCCATCGTCTATCAACATGATGGTGCTCCTTGTCACTATGCCAAAATTGTTCAGGATTATCTAAATGGACATTTTCCAAATCGCTGGATCGGACGCGGAAACAACAGACCTTGGCCAGCGAGATCACCAGATTTAACCCCTTTAGATTTCTTTGCATGGGGCTTTATCAAATCGCATGTCTATCAGACGAAGATTACGAGTCTTGAAAACTTATGTACACGTATACGAACTGCTGCAGATAACATAACCCCGCAAATGCTCCAGAATGTGTTTAGAAATGCTGCGGAATGATTTGAGCTGTGCAGGGATACTGATGGGCGTCACGTCGAATCCTACTCTTAATTAGTTAATAAATGTTACCACTTTATCATTTTATGATTGAATTCCATATAATTTCCAAGTGCTTCGCAAAAATAGATCCTGACTTTATGCACACCCTGTATATATTATATTATATTACTACTATTATATTCTTGTTTATTTTTTTAGGAATTGGTAGTATGCTATTTTAGTATTAAATTCATAGGCCTGCACTAAATTATAGATATATATTCATTTTATTGGCTCATAATGGAAGCCAGTCATGGATTTGATTGCTGAAAGTTGAAATTGAAATGTGCAGATCCACTGGAATGTCACAAGGGAAGTAGAAGAATGAAGGAGCTACGTATTGTCTCCAATTTAATTCTGAAAAAGCTACCATCTATGAATCTTTCCAAAGACCACAGACTCTGCAAACAATGCCAAGAGAAATTAGAGCAAATGGCAAAGAATAAGGTGACTCCTGAAACCTCATCAACTAGCGATGATCCTACATC
Organism: Bathynomus jamesi; assembly: GCA_023014485.1. Taxonomy (NCBI): domain Eukaryota; kingdom Metazoa; phylum Arthropoda; class Malacostraca; order Isopoda; family Cirolanidae; genus Bathynomus; species Bathynomus jamesi. The sequence goes on from JAJOZX010009240.1 coordinate 34,261, forward strand.
ATCGTAATCTGAAATAGAGATGTCCACAGATGAATCACCAGCTGAATCAAAAGAACATGAAGCATGTTTTCTCAATGAATCATTGCAAGCAGTGGGTGAATCCCCACTAAAAGTTGACAAACTGCAATCAAGAAAATCATATGCACAAAAGAGCTCAGCAGATTAACATCCAGTATGAAAGCAGGTGAGTTAAATTCAGGGGTGGCTCATTGGTAGGTACTGCGGAACTGCAGCACCCCTAAATTTTTTATTTACAATTGAAATAATCAAGAACAATATAAGGATGAGCTCACTGAATAACTTTTTCAATAACTTTTGAAACTTTTATTCATTGCTCAATACTCATTCTTTTATTTCAGTAATTATTTCAATAATGAATGATTAAAAACATGAAATCATTTTCAACCTCTCATTGGAACTGCGCGCCAACACCACCAGATTTTAGCATTAATTGCTCATGATGCCCAAAAGGAACTCCAATGCTTTGTTGTCATAGATGCATAGAGAGAGAGAGGGAGTCTGCCTCTCTCTCTCTCTCTCTCTCTCTCTATGCAGAGTCGCAGTCGAAAGTGAGTCGAAGCACTGCAGACAGTGCAGTTCCTATCTGTTCGTTGAATGTGGTGAATGTGTTGATGTTTCACTTTGCTTATACTATAATTAATTCATTTAATTCCATTTCTAATAGTGATTAGTAACAATAGTAATATTTAACATTTTATTTTATAGATTTTTATTGGCTTAGTGATTTAATTATGTATTTGGTGATTATTTCTTGATTTTTTCCATAATTTCCATTTCTTTTTTGAAATTTGATTCAGCCATGGCTGCCATGCCCATAGAAGTGAGTCAAGTGAGTGTGACTAAAATACAACTACTTAATTTTTCACAATTATCTCTTCAAGAAAAAATTGGTATTAAAAGAAAAGGTCATCCTACGCCAGAAATTCAAATATCTCAGCCAGGAATAAGTAATAATAAAAAATATATTCGTAGTTTTAACCCAGAATGGTACCAAAAGAAAAGTTGGCTTTGTGGTTGTGAAGTAAAAAATGCATTATTTTGTTTCCCATATTTATTACTGGGAGGTGATTTAATGTGGACAAAAAATGTCTTTACAAATATAAACAAAATGAAAGAAAAAACTGAAAAACATGAGTGTTCAAAGAAACATCGATAATGTGATTTTGTTATCGCTTTTAGGAACTGTTAATATTAAAGAAAAACTTAGTGAGGCCTATAGACTCTCCATTATCGACCATAATAAAAAGGTTACAAAGAACCGTGAAATTTTGTTGAAAATAATAGACCATTAAATTTTGTGGAAATTTCGAAATTTCTTTATGTGAACATGATGAGAAAGAGGATTCAGAAAACCCAGGCGTATTCAGGGGATTAACAGCACCCCTAGAATTTTTAGTCACGAGCCGCCACTGGTTAAATTATCATACCAATAAAATACTGCATATATATATATATAAAATTTATTTCTAACATTTAATGAATTCATCATAATGTAGTGAGTATTTGAATATTTATGGTCCAAAACTTCAATTAAACTTTGGATAAAACAATTTGGTATAATGTAATATTAAATGGACTAGATTTTATTTGCAAGCTAGAAGAAAAAATATTTTCTAAAAATTGAAAAAAGAAATCAATTTTGAGAGATTAAATTCCTATAATTAGTTGATAACATTATTATTTTTGGTTATACAAGAATTTCTATAGAGTAAAGATGATAGATATTCATGACATCTACAAGATGATGTTAAAAACATCATTCTAAGTTCAATAGTGACCGAGATATTAATTTCTGAAAATTGGCACTCAGGGGCATGGTACATTTTTTGACAAAAATGGTCTCATTGGAATGAATGTAACTTTTTTATTGTCTTGGCCAGTTATGAAGCTTTCAGAGGTTGTTAACCACAATGGATGACATCCAAAAAGAATTTATTTAAAAATCAGAGATGGGCATTTTTTTTTTATAAAGGTCAAATGTCAAGGTCATCTTCAAACTTTTTAATTTTTAATTTTAGAGGATGTTTTTTTTAATAAAAGTGATAGAGCTTTCTTTTCTCTTTAATTTGACACCAAAACCACTTTTCTATCTTTATTGGTTCCTGAGATACATGCATTTGAAAAATGGCACTTAGGCCAGAGTGCCAATATTTTGTGACCCCAGAACATGAGTGCCAGGGGTCAGCCAGGTCTGAAAATTATTTTCTGGACATATCTCACATAGCCCTCCATACAAAAAAAATTTCAAGGAAATAGGCCAGAGGTGTTTGAAATGATATGGAATGACCCTATGACTGAAAAAATCATTTTGTAGATCAAGTCTACAAGTCTGTTTTCTAATTTTCTTATGCCCATGAGTTATCCCATCAATTATCTAGTGAGAAAAGGTTATGTACATCTAAATTGTCAAAACCTGAAAACATTTTGAACATCTATATCATATCTCCCCTCATACAACATCTCTCAAAACTGAACATACCTAATTCCTTTAATCTATCCCTGTATTCCAATCTTCTTAGGTTAGGGACAAGCTTAGTTGCCCTACATTGCACACCTTCAAGCAAATCAATACCTATGATGTCTAAGGTGAGGGGACCAAGTTTGAATGCAGTATTCTAAGTGAGGCCGAGTTAACCTAAGAATTATATAATTTACAGATGACTTCCTTACTCTTGTAACTAACATTCCTCTTAATAATAATACCTAACATTTTATTTGCTTTATTTCTAGCCTCTAAGCACTGCTTAGAAAATTTTAGATCACTACAAACTATAATGCCAAGATCCCTTTCCTTTCTAACATCCTCCAACCAGTTCCCTTGCATCTCATAACTAAAGTTTTCATTATTTCTACCAAAATGCATGACTGCATTTTTGAACATTGAATTCCATCTGCCATTTACTTGCCCAAGCAACTAATCTATCAAGATCATTTTGCAGTTTATAAGAATTTTCTATATTTGTATCTGGAGCAGCTACTTTTGTATCATCTGCAAATTTAGAAATTTTACAACTTACTCCTTTCTTTAAATCATTTAGATATAAAATAAAGAGTAATGGACCCAAAACTGATCCCTGTGGTACCCCACTTTTCACTTTCTGCCACCCAGATTCAAAACCATTTAGAATTACCCTCTGTTCTTTGTCTTTTAACCACTTTTCTACCCAATTTAAAACTGACCTTAATATATCATGAGCTCTTAATTTATATAGAAGTCTCCTACATGGAACCTTGTCAAATGCTTTACTGAAATCCAAATAAATAACATCTACATCATTTCCATTATCTACCTGATCAGTTACAAACACTAAAAAGTCTAAGAGATTAGACAAACAAGACCTTCCTGATCTAAATCTGTGAACTTGAAATAAGATTAAAATTCTCCAAATGATCTTGAATATTATTCTTTATAGCTAATTCTTTCTAGTATCTTTCCTACCAATGATGTCAAATTAAAAGGCCTATAATTTCCTACCTCCTCCTTACTACCCTTTTTGTAAATGGGTACTACATTAGTTTTTTCCATTCATCTGGTACTTCTGCATAATTTATTGACCTAGCAAACAAAATAGTTAGTGCCTCAGATAAGCTTTCTTTCCCTTCTCTGAGAATCCTAGCATATATATTATCAGGTTCAGCTGTCTTATTTGACTTCAATGTATGAATCACTTGCCTAATATCATCCTTCCTTATATGAATATGATCAAGAATGTCTAAATTTACAGGATCTAAAGAATTAAAATCAAAGTTATTTAAATTTTCTTCAGTAAAAATGAAGATAAACTAATCATTAAAAATACCAACAATATCCTGATCTTTTTCAAACATCCTATCATCATGTTCTATTGGGCCAATCCTATCATGCTTTTTATTATTATATTTATAAAAACTAAAGCATGTGATAGCTGTGATGACTGGTATCACATAAGCTGCAAGGGCCTTACAAATGATATATATAAAGGTATAAATGCTGCTTCTAAGCTTAATGTCAACTTGATATGGTTTTGTGACAAGTGTAGTACTGTAATAAAAAAATTTAATAAGTCCAGAGGGTCTATTAGTGAGGGAGAGGCCAGACCAACTTATAGAGATACTGCAGTTGAGCCTAAATCTAGTGAAGTAGCAGTTCAAGTAAACTTAAATGTCCCTATACCTCATAGTGAGCCCAGGCCTAGATATCCTCAGATAATTCCTGAAAATGATGAGTGGACTAAACCTAGGAAAACCTGGAAAGCTAGAATTCAAGAGCCAAGGAAAAATGTCCTTATAGAACTAACCAATCAGTTTCATACTTTCTCGCTGGTCCAGGATCAAGATGAGAAAGCTGAAGAAAGTAGGCCTATAAACAAAATGTTAGCAATAATAATCCAGACTCGTATAAACCCAGGCACTCTAAAGCTATAGGTGTGTTTGAACCAGCATCCATTATAGGTGACTCTCAAGTGAGGGGCCTAGGATCTAAATTACCTAGAGGTAGCATAGCTTACTGTTATCCAGGTGCAGGGATAAATAGAATTAGTAATAAAATTATAGAAAAAGGATCTGGTATTGACCTAACTGTACCAAAGAATATGGTTATACATGTAGGTGGAAATGATATAAAGGGTAAGCACTCCGAAGAAATCATGGAGTCATATAAACAGCTATTAACAAAGTTAAAGGAATGGAGACCTAACCTTAAAACATCTATCACAGGTATAATTCCCAGGATACATGAGAATAATAAGTGGTACTCACAAGCATTATATATAAATAGTAGGCTTAAGACACTATGTCAGAGCATGGAAATTACATATATCGAACTGTGGAATAAATTTTACAAAAAAAGAGAGTTCTATAACAGAGATGGAATTCACCTTAATAGTAAAGGAACTGATTTACTATCAAAGATTGTATCATATAATTGACTAAAAACTAAAGGAATAGGCCAAATTAGTACAAATACCAATACTCTTGATAACAATAAACTAATAAAAAATATAATCAAAACTCAAAAGAAAAAGGTCAACAAAGAAAGTAAAAGAGATGCAAATAATATACCATCACAGAACAAGAACCAGACTAAATTACAAGCAAAATATTCCAAGGGTTCTTTGTCATTTTTCTATGTAAATGCAAGAAGTATCCGAGATAAAATAAATGAATTCAAGGCATACATAGGTATTGAAAATCCTGATGTTATGATTGTCACTGAAACTTGGACAAAATTCAGTACGATACCAAATAGTCTATTTAGTGAAAGAGATAATACCATTACTTATGAAATTGATGGCTATGAACTTTTTTATTATGAACGTAAATATTCAGAGGGTGGCGGAGTATTTATTTATGCCAAGACAAATCTGAATCCAGTTGAAGTTACCTCCGTTAAAGAGGAAATAGTTGAATCTGTATGGATAGATATTGGGCATAAAAATGCCAGGAAAATCAGGATAGGGGTATTTATAGACCACCTGAGGGATGTTCAGTTGGAGGAATCCCCAAAAGTAGAGAAGAAAATAAGTATGTAGAAAATCAACTTATTGATGAAATAAATAAAGCAATGACAAGCAATATTATTATTGTTGGAGATTTCAATTATAGGCATATAGACTGGGAAATATTACAAACACCAGAAAGTAATGAGAGATTCTTAGACTGTATAATTGAGAATGGTTTAACCCAGTTAGTAAAGGAGCCAACCAGGGCCGATGCCATTCTAGATTTAATTCTAACAAATAATCCAGATACCTTCCAGGATATCTTGGTTTCAGAAACACTAGGTTCAGGTGATCATTGTATCCTTCGGTTTAATATTGTTTGTAATTCAAGACCTAGTGAAAATAAAGTAGAAGTTCCAGATTTTAAAAGAGGAAATATAAATGGACTAGTAAATGATCTGTGTCTAATAAATTGGACAGATATTCTACAGCCTGAACAGACAGTAACTAGTATGTGGGAAAAATTTAAAAGTATAATAATGAACATACAAAGGAAGCATATCCCACAGTGTAAAATCAGAACTGGAAAAAATAAAAAACAACCTTGGATAAACTGCAATGTAAAAAGAGCAATCAGAGAAAAAACAAAAGCATTTCATAAATTCAAAAGAACTAAAAATGGCACAGACTCCGAAATATATAAAAGTAAAAGAAGCATTTGCAAGAAAGTAATCAGAGATAGCAAACGTGACCTGGAAAAAAGCCTAGCCAAGAATTCAAAAAACAATCCTAAGAAGTTTTTCAGTCACTTCAATTTGAAAAGTAGAGTGAAAAAGAAAATTGGCCCCCTCCATATAGATGATAAAACTATAGATGATGATCTTGAAATAACTGAAGAACTAAACAAATACTTCTCATCAGTATTCACAAATGAAAATTTAAATAATATTCCTGATCTTATACTACCAGGACAAGATAGAGAAATAAATGAATTAAGGGTAACAAAACTAGATATCTTAAAAGCAATAGATAAATTAAAAATGGAAAAATCTCCAGGGCCAGATGAAATGCATCCAATAGTCATAAAAGCTGCCAAAAAGAATATAGCACAGGCACTAGAAATTATTTTTAATAAATCATTGATATGTACTGAAATTCCAGAGGATTGGAAGAAAGCAAATGTGGCTCCAATCTTTAAAAAAGGAAATAGAAACTTGGCAAAAAACTACAGACCCATCAGCCTCACCTCCATTATTTGCAAATTACTCGAAAGTATCATTAGAGGTAAAGTTACTGAGTTCCTTGAAGAGTGCAACCTTATAAATGATAGCCAGCATGGCTTTCGAAATGGAAGGTCCTGTCTAACCAACTTGATTGAATTTTATGATGGAGTCCTATTGCATTTGGACAATAAAGAGCCAGTAGATATAGTATACTTAGATTTTGCAAAGGCATTTGATACTGTTCCTCATGCAAGATTGTTGGTAAAAGTTAGAGCCCATGGTATAAGAGGTCATATAGCTGATTGGATAGAAGAATGGCTGAGAAATAGAAAACAGAGAGTTCATCTAAATGGAAATAAGTCTACTTGGAGACCCGTATTGAGCGGAGTCCCACAGGGGTCTGTTCTGGGACCTCTGCTTTTTGTTGTCTATATAAATGATCTAGAGAAGGGCCTATCATGTAAAACCTCAAAATTAGGCCATAATGTTAAGTCAGTAGCAGGAGCAATAACAATACAAAAAGACTTAGACAGAGTAACAGCCTGGGCAGATAAGTGGGAGATGAAATTTAATGTTGATAAGTGCAAGGTTATGCATATTGGGCCAAAAAATCCAGAATTTGAATACAATATGAATGGAATTTGGATTAAAAATGATGATAAAGAGAAAGACTTGGGTGTCACTGTGACAAATGAACTTAAACCCTCAAATCACTGTATGGTAATCAGAAATAAAGCAAATGCTAGACTCAATCTCATGCAGACACACATTGAATACAAATCACCCAATATTATAAAGCAACTATACATTTCATATGTGAGACCCCTCCTCGAATACTGCATTCAATTTAATAGTCCCTATTTGATACAAGATATTGAAAAACTGGAAAAAGTACAGAAACGAGCAACAAGAATGATCCCATCTCTAAGACAATTGACATATAAGGAAAGACTGGCGTATCTAAGCATGTTCTCATTAAAAAGGAGGAGGTTAAGGGGTGATATGATAGAGGTGTATAAAATGATAAAAGGGTTGGATAAGATAGATTTTGAGTCTCTTTTCATTAAAGATCACAATAATCAGACTAGAGGTCATAGTATGAAATTATTTAAGCCAAGATGTAGAACAAATTTAAGAAAACATAGTTTTACAAACAGAGTAATTAAGTTTTGGAACAGTCTGACAGAAGAAGTGGTGACTTCAGATACACTTGATTCTTTCAAAAGAAGGTTGGATAGTTTGATGTCTGCAAGGGACATCTGGTGATGGTGTTTAAGCCCATTTTTATTGCATGAATGGTACTAGTTTATTTCATATATATTATGTGCATTTGGGTGATAGATCCCACAGCTCAACACAGGTGTTGTGGGATATAGGGAGGCAGCATCTTGGGTTAGGGGATACTCTCTGTCCTTACACACCCTATTTAGAGATTCCTCTGCCGAGCGGTGCCCCCCATAGTACTGTGAGGTATTGAAAAACTCATGATCTTCACTTGCCCCACAAACACCTTTAAATGGGTGCACACACATTTCTACATTACTGTACAGTCTTTACAGCCACACCTACACTTTTCCTCTTAAGTATATATATTGTAATGTATATGGATATAAATTGTGACTTGGTCCGCAATTGATATGGACCGTGACTTATTTTTGGTTGGCATGGTACTGGTATTGATGGGTACCTTAATGAAATTGACTGGATTCTTTGGATCTGATATATTTGCATGTCAGTTATAAATAGATATAGTGTGTAACATATTTGTGGATAGTAGCCTATTATGACTTTGATCTTCTGGATCCAGACAGAGATTCTATCTTTAGTTTTAAATTGATACTTAATTAGTTTTGTAAAAATTGGTTATTGCCAATGTACAGGCAGTTTTTACATAGTGGAGCCACCTCGATGGGCAGAAGTGGCCCCTAGTGTGCCCACTATAAAAATTTCTTATGTTCTTATGTCTTTATTGCTATTTCTAGCTAGATTTATTTCACCATGCCTTTTGCTCTTCCTAATGAAACTATTTAGCTTATTTCTTAACTGCCAATAATTATCCAAATCCAAAATACTATCACTGCCTTTACATTCCCTGAATGCCCTTTTCATTTTTAATCATTTTAGCTATTTCCCTATTCCACCACAAAGGTTTCATAATCTTGTTATTACTAACACTTCTGAAAGGAATACACCTAAATTGTACATCCTCTAAAATTTCTTTGAATCTAGACCACATCTCAGTAGCATTTTCATTGGCAAATTCATTATCCCACTTCACTGAGCCTAACAACTCCCTAAATTTACTATAGTCACCCTTTGAGAAACAAGGGACTAGATGGTCATTGTTGACTAGATCCCTATTTAATTCTATCTTAAAATGTATGATCTAGTGGTCACTATTTCCTAACGACTCTCCTACTGAGAGTTCCCTAATAAGTTCATGATCATTGGAAAGAACCAGATCTAAGATTGCTTGATCCCGAGTTGGTTTGTCTGCAAATTGTGTTAGGAAACATTCATTATAACAGTTAATGTAGTGCAGAAATCCCCCGCACTAATGACCTTCACATTAGCGGAAACTTCACTTGGACAGACTAAATTGCTGTCTGGTTGTTAACATTCAGTTTAATGTAATACAGGTTGTTAAAGTGAAGATTTCCACTAAAAAAGTCTGTTAGCATCACCAAACTTCACTTTAGCAGACTCTGAGTCATTAAAGGGAAGGTGACACCACTGGAATATTATTGGAACCAGCCCTCGGATGAGGTTGCAGTCAGTTGTTTCCTGTTGTATTGCGTGGGCAGTGGTGGCGAGTGGTTGTGTATGTGCATAGTGCCACTTCCAAGTGTTGTGCATGTTAGGCGTTCTTTTGTGTGATGCTACATAGATAGTTACATATAATTATTTATATTTATGTATCTAAATGTCATTTATTTATGAATACTGTATGTATGTACTGTATGTGGTTATATGTTTTTATTTCTTATTATTGTGTTACACAGGTCTCATCAGTTCACAGCATTTTTTTTTTAGTTCAAAGTGACTTATCAGTTAATAGCAGTACAGTGATAGTCTGTGCTTTAACAGTGTGTGTGTGTGTGTGTGTACATACTTTACTTAATTATTGCCTGCTCATACAAACTTTATTTTCTGAACAATGGCATCCACAAGTGGTACTACTGGTGTCAAACAGAAAAGGCATACGCTCTCCATTGAAGAGAAGAAAGCGTTCTCACTGACATAGAACAAGGGTTAAGTGTAGCATTTGTTATGCAGAAGCATAAGATAAGCAAGACCACCATCTACGAAGTCAAGCAGAAGTGCAATGAAATACACGCCTATGTGCTAGACAGTGAATCCGGAGGCAGGAGTTTAAAATGGTCTCGCTTGAACACGTCCTACAAGGAAAACGTAGATGTGGCTGTGTACACATGGTTCAAGCAGCAACGGCCCAAGAATGTTCCAATCAGAGGAATCAACATCCAGTCAGCAGCTAAGTGTTTCATGCAGGAGTTCAACAACACAAACTTTAAAGCAAGTGGTGGCTGGCTGTATCATTTCCAGTGCAGGCATGGCTTATCAAACAGAAAGCTTATGGGAGAAGCAGCCGGTGCGGACCTGTCTCAAGTGGTCATTCAGGTGCGAACTACAGACTCTGATTGATGAGGCTGAGGTTGTTTCCTACCAGTTGTATAATGGCAAATACACTGGCCAACAAAACTGACAAACATCTTCCAGGCTTTAAGACAGACAAACAGCGTGTGTCTGTGTTGGCCTGCGCAAATGCTGATGGCACGCATAGATTGAAGCCTTTGGTCGTTGGAAGATCAGCCACGCCTCGCATACTCAAGGACTGCATGCATGAACTTCCAGTCATCTACAGGAGCAGCAAGAACCTGGTTCATGTGGACTATTTTCCACAAATGGTTCCACAAGTTCTTCATTGCGCAGGTGAAGGCATACCAGGAACATGTTTTGAAAATAAGCCCTGAAGATGTGAAGGCTGTCCTCTTGCTAGACAATGCACCAGCACACCCACATGCAGAGGAACTCGCAAGTGAGGATGGCAAGATCAGAGCTATGTTCCTTCCCCCTAATTCCACATCAGTAATACAACCTATGGACCAGGGGGGTGATAGTGAGCTGCAAGAGAATCTACAGGGCCAAGCAATTGGAGCAGTGCTTATGTGTCATCTCTGAAGATGACACAGAGGACAGGGCTGAGAAGAAACTGAGGAACTTCAAAGCCTACATCATCAAGTCTGCTATCTACAATTGGGCTGACAGCTGAAATGAGGTCAAGGAGTCTACTCTGTGCAATCACTGCAATGCCTAGAAGAAACTGCTCCATAACATCCAGGACCTGGAAATAGACTTTGAGGGCTTCAAGCCACAGGACTATTTGGGTGTTCTCCAACAAGCAGGCAAACAGAGGCTACAGAGGACAAAGTTGTGGAATGGCTTGATGCTGACGATGGTGACCCAGGGTACGAAGATCTTAGTGAAAGTGAAATTGCAGCCAACATTTCAGTCAGGTCTGAAGACAGATCCACCGATGAACCTGTTGATGATGATGAGGACACTGAAGATGCCTCTGAGGTTATACCCAAGACTATGTTGAGCCAGGCAAGAGACGCTGCTGATGTTCTGCTGAAATTCATTGATGAGACTATGGCACTGCCTAATATTCTCCCTTACTATAACTACATAAGGAAGTGCCGAAATGAAATCATTGCCAGTCAAAACAAAAGGATCAAACAAACGAAAATTCATGATTTCTTCAAGCCCCCTGCTGCCAAGCCCCGATGCACGTCCATGCCCATTTCACACCAAAGCTCCATTTCAAGCGGAATGTCTGACCTTTCACTGCCCACTGAACCATCACCAATGCCAAGTACTAGCAGCAGTGTTGGCTTCACTGTGTCACCACTCCAGTTTCCTGAGAGTTCAAGTACTAGCAGTAGTACTCCTTCACCAGCCATCCTACTGGAGCCTAAAGTGGAGTTCAGGACCCTCACACCAGACCTGGATTTTCCAGCCATCACACCAGAAGTTCCAGATGATATTTTGGAGGATTGACTATATATGGTGAGTACATAAAAATAAATATTTACATGTGTATATGTTCATAAGTAGGTAAGTCTATGTATGCATTTTCATGTTATGTGTTGAATGTGGAGATTCGAGGGCTATACATACAATACAAGTGTAACTGTACTGAAGTATTTTGGTTATGGAAAACCGCACTTAAATGTCCCGTAGTCCAGTAAAATGGGGGTTGTCTGTACTTCACTTTAACTTTCCCTGGTATGTTAAAGTGGGGGTTTTCCATACTTCACTTTAGCAGAAATTTCACTTTAGCAACCACACACTCACCCCAAAGTGTACATTAATGTGAGGGTCTACTGTAGTTACCTTCCCTATTATTTCCCTCTAAAAGGTTCCAGTCTATATGATGCAGGTTGAAAGCTCCCATAATTAATGTTCTAGCACTACAACTTCTATCTATTTCTTGAACCATACTGTCATCAACTGCCTGTGTTTGGTTTGGAGGTCTGTAAAATGCACCTATCCAAATATACTCTTTGCCTGAAACACAGATATCAACATGTATTAATTCTACCCTATTGTCTAATTTAATACTATCATTCTGAACTGAAGTTAAATCATTTTTAATGTATAAGACCAAACCTCTGCCTGCCTATCTATTCTCTGGTAAATATACATTGTATAACTATTTAACTTGTACTCTGCTCTAGTGTCATTGAATGCTGCCTCACTAATCCAAGTCTCACTAATGCAGACTATATCCAGATTTTCATTAATCATATAACTAAATAATTAATTTTTCTTATTCCTAAGACTATGTGCATTTGTATAAAAACACTTCAACCCCTCAGTTTTAAGCAATTCCCTACCTTCAGCTAGACAGTTGATATGCCTATTCCTGAAGTAATCTGTATTTAAGACTAACAGTGTTTATTTTACCAACACCCTTATGCTTTATGCCCTCTGTTGATCTAAAGTGGGCTATGTCATAGCCAATGTCATAACACCACTTCCCATTGATCAGCGAAGTTAAGAGACATTGGGTCTGGGTAGTAGTTGGATGGGAGACCATCCACTGCATCCAGACTATGTAGCAACCCATGGTTCAGATCCCACGTAAAGCTGTAGGTCCCTTCCATCATATGACCTTAGATGTTGCGAAGGAGGTTAAACAAAACCAATAATTATTATTATTATTGATCTAAAGTTATCTTTCAAAACCCCAAAGAACTTGCATTTTCCTCTAAAAGCCTCCCATACAAGCAGTTCCCCTTCCACTAAGATGTAATCCATCCTTACTATAAAGCTCCCTCCTTTCATAAAAATTATCCCACAAATCTATGAACTCAACCCCTTCACTACATAGCATCCTAACTTTATCATTTAAGGCTAAAATTCTACTTGTAAACTCCCGGATCGGGACGATTGGGGGTCATTTTCTGTCAGATCAACCAGTGCCTAACACCCTCATCTCTCAGATTTTGCTGAAATTTGGTTTATAGGGAGTTTGTGGGCCCTGAATCCATTTCTGAAATTATAAGGTCAATCCGACCAACGGTTCAAGAGATATGACCTCGGGAAATTTGAGGTCACTTGCAAGGTCACTAACATTTGGCGACCCATAACTTGGGTAATAATGGTCACAATTATATAAAAGTATATATATTTAGAATCAGAAAACGACAAGGAATCCAAATATGCAAGTTTTAGAACTCTAGGTTGAAAAATAAAAAAGTTACACTGTAACCAAAATTTGAGGTCACGATTTGACCTCTGGGGTATCAAATGAGAATTTTTTTTTTAAATGTAAAAAATAAAGGCATAGGCATTGGCTATTAGAATCAGCAAAAAAAAGTTTGTTTATGTTAGTATTTTTCATGTAACTAACATATAAGTGAACACCATATTCATAAGTTGTGCGTCAATTCTACCTATTTTTTCACACTTAAGCTCATAATTTGACCTATAGAAATTAAAATTACATTTTTTTATAGATATAAAAACAAAGGCAAAAAATGTAAAATTGTATTTCACTGCTAATCTACACTGGCAATAATAGTTATAATAGTGAAAGGGGAAGACCTACTTAGAGGATTCATGTGCTAGCCTAATACAATTTTTGCATGCTCGATGCTCTCATCAATTTCTTTTTGTGGAAAAATGTATTGAATTCTGCTGCCTCCTCTTAGGGTAGGACAACTCATTACAGTTAATATATGATGTCCTGGCACTGCACATGAATCCTTGTTTGATGGATAATAATATGCACTTGATCCTGATGACCCAGAGGGATGTAGAAAGTTCACAGTGAAATCATCAAACTCTTCACAATATTCCTCCACAATTCCATACCAAACTTGCATGTCATAAATGCAGCCAACATACTCTCCTGGTTTGACACATTTTAGGTTACCAAGCATTGCAGGTTCATTAGTAAAATGACTTTTCCTTATTCTTTTCTTTTCTCCAATGCCACTTGAAATGGGATACACCATCAGTTCTTCCTTGTTTAGGGAACAAATCTATGATATTTCTGAGTTCCAGGAATAGCCCTACTATCCTTGAATCGATGTTCCAACCGTTTCTTCTGCATCTTTCAAATCAGCTGTAGTTACAAAGAAAAAATTTATCTTCTTGCTCAAGTTTTCTTCACAAAACTGTGTTCTGGTGTAAGAATTTGCCTCTCTGTAGTTCTCTGCAAACTGGCACGAGCAGTAGCTCTTTTCACTGTTCCTCCAATCCCATCACATGCATTTTTGCCATGGGATGTAGCAAAGAAGTGCCATTCACAAGACAGACCAAAATCCTCTTCATGGTAACAAGAGATTTGTGAAGTTGTATCTGTTCTTATATTGGCCAGCACATCCATCTGAGAAATAGTGCACCTTCTTCAATTGTGGGCATCTGAATTTAACATATGTCATAAGCTTCAATATGAATGAGTAAACCATTATAGTGTTGTGTTTTAGTGATGCAGATAAGAAACAGACACTAAAATGGCTAAGTTCCTGGTCTGCAGATGATCTATAATAGATGACAAAAGGGTGAACTGTACACTGTGAATTGTCCCAGTGAAACCCTTGGGCAGCATCCTGGACAATGAAAGAATAATTCTCAGAGAAATCACCTACTATAACTACCTCTCTCTGAGGTGGTAGTGTTTCTTTCAACTGCTTGAAGTACTGTGATTGTTGCTGAGCAACAAAGTGATGACGAACCATGCGGGATATTTTCATGCTTAGGGATGATAAGTATTCATGAAGTGGCTCCACCTTATCAACCATTGTACAACGGTCAACAGTCACCCATTGCTTGTAAGATATTTCATTTGGAGCTGATTTCACACTGTCAAGTAACTCAAGAAAATCCAGGACACCCTCTTCTCTTGGGCAATCATTGCAAAGTTGCATCATGCAAGTCTCTCTTTCTGTACTGCAGACACTGTAATCCATAAGATCCTTGTATGAAAGACCTCTTTCTCCCAATGCAGCCAGCTGCAATTTTGGATTTTGATGGTATGTGCAGACACAGACAGAATGAGTCCCACCACTACCAGCAAGCACACAATATGATGGCCGTAATTTTGCAAATGTGGAAAATCCTATTTTGGGATTCTTTTCATCATTTTTATATAGTTTCAAACATCTCTCTTAAATTCCCGAGGACCAATCGTTTTTGCACCTTCATTGCACCTTCAGCACTGATAACTTTCACGCAATCCTTTTGGCCAGGACACATACGACTAACCTCTTCTGACTCATAGAATCTTCTAACTATATCTTTGTGTTCTTCAGATATCACTTTTCCTTTGCTCATTAGTGGAATCTTCGGAAGGATTCCATGTTCTGATTTAAGTGAACGGCTTCTTTCACCATGTATGTTGTAGTTTGAAAGAAACTAGCTGTTTTTTCAATTGTGTATGGTGAGAGTGTCAATATTTGTAGTTTGTGATGGTGACATTTGCTCTTCAGGAATGACTGTTTCAATTCATTCATTAATTTGTCTAGATGTTTTTCAGATTTAGTTTCAGGTTTTGAAGTATCATTTACCTCCTCGGTAATTTGAACACCATAACTGAGTTCTAGCCTCTCCTTCAGGTGTTTCTGAGCGATGATAGCTTACCACGAGCCTTGCGCTTTTTCTGGCTTAATGACAGCCCTTCTGAAAAGAACAGAAAAAAAGGTTTCACACACCTGAATATTAGTAATTAAATATATTAATTATAGTACCTTAAATGCTATATAATTGGCTATATAGTAGATCAAACAGACCTTGTAGTAAAGTATAAGTTATTATATTAATTTATTACTTACTTTTTTTAACTGGTGTTTGGTCCAGAAATGCTAGAACTGGTTCAACTGAGTTGAAGGATTTTCCTTTATCAAGCAATCACTGTCATTGTCCAGATCTTGAATTGAAGAGATGTTACTCAAGCCACTGATAGTAGATGATTCATTTGAATCCTGCTCAGACTCTTTGTTTTCAGTGGTACTAAGTATAGTGGGGTTTTTCATTATCAGTGTCCAGCAGTTCACACACAACAATGAGTCTTTTTTCACTCTTCCAGCACATTTTTCAACAAGTACATCAGTCACTTTTCTAAGATTGATTGTTATGCGTTTCTTGTGTTTTTGAATAGGGTCCTGGCAGTATTTCAAGTGCCAAACCATTGTATTTTGATCTGTAAAGATATAGGATTTACAATTAGTAATATATATTTTTTAGAAATATATAGCTATACACACTTAATATTTTAGGCCTTGATAGTCTCTGAGGCTCATTAAACACCATACCCACCAGCCACCCACAGTGCTGGCTGGAACTGTACTAACCTGTAGACAAGGAATTTTGCAACTATCTGTGTTGATTCTGCACTTAGACAAGTAGCAACAGTTTCAACAGGTTTGTTTAGGCTACATGGTGACTTAGTCTTCCCCTTTCACTATTATAACTATTATTGCCAGTGTAGATTAGCAGTGAAATACAATTTTTATTAAATTCTTGGAGCTTGAGGTCAAATTGATAGCTAAGATATAAAAATTCCTTGAAATGACAAGCAATTTATAAATATGGTGTTCACTTATAAGTTAGTTACATGAAAAGTACCAACATAAACAAACTTTTTATGATTGTTTCTATTAGTCAAGAACTCTGACTTTGTTTTTTATATCTATAAAAAATGTAATTTTAATTTCTATAAGGTCAAATTATGAGCTTAAGTGTGAAAAAATAGGTAGAATTGACGCACAAACTTATGAATATGGTGTTCACTTATATGTTAGTTACATGAAAAATACTAACATAAACAAACTTTTTTTTGCTGATTCTAATAGCCAATGCCTATGCCTTCATTTTTTACATTTAAAAAAAAAATTCTCATTTGATACCCCAGAGGTCAAATCGTGACCTCAAATTTTGGTTACAGTGTACTTTTTTATTTTTCAACCTAGAGTTCTAAAACTTGCATATTTGGATTCCTTGTCATTTTCTGATTCTAAATATATATACTTTTATATAATTATGACAATTATTACCCAAGTTATGGCTCGCCAAATGTTAGTAACCTCGCGAGTGACCTCAAATTGCCCGAGGTCATATCTCTTGAACCCGTTGGTCGGATTGACCTTATAATTTCAGAAATGGATTCAGGGCTCACAACTCCCTATAAACCAAATTTCAGCAAAATATGAGAGATGAGGGTGTTAATTTCAATTTTTTTTGGTTGATCTGACAGAGAATGACCCTTGGTCCAATGACAATTAGTCCAACGCCGATTCGTCCAAAAGACAATTGGTCTAATAGCCGATTAGTCGAATCAGGAAACTGGTCTAAACTTAGAAAATATAATATAAATATAATATATATATATAAATTAGAGACCTACACTTTAGGGAAATAGAAATAAGAAAAAAAGAAACTTATTTATACTGAAAATAATATTAAAATGGTCTTAATAAGTGGATTAAAAAACACAATTTAAAAAATATTAAAAAACCTCAAATTGTGAGCTAATGCCCTAAGATAATCTAAGACATCATATTGGTCGGCGTCTTGGAATATTCTTAAAATCCTGCTTTCCCGTTGGATGTCCTTTTTTCTGAGTTTTGATGTGACTTCTCCGCGGATTATGCATTCAATTATGCCTTCAGTGTGTTTCTGCTCTTTTTGCATCTCAGTTATTATTTTAAAAAGACCTACATGAGCAGAACCTACTAAAATTTCAAAGCGCCGATGCCAGGCTTCGACCTTATTTTGAGTTCTCGGTATCCCCATCTCTACTCGGTCATGTACCAACCACAAAGATGGTGGAAAAAGTGGCGGATGTCGCAATTCTTGGCCACGTAATACTTGTCAAACTTTACCGCGAACATAATTTTCTTCAAAATAAGCTGCTACAGGAGTGCCTTCATCTGGAATTGTTGGTTTAAGTTGTAACCACGCTTCTTCAATTTGGTTTGGTGCAAGAAAAGCGAGCGCAGCCATTTGTCTGATTTTTATTGAGAAATCTTCATTGTTAGAATATAGAGATTTAAGACCACAAGAAATTACCTTTCTGTAAAATGTAAATGCTTTGTCCAAAATGGAAGAAACAACCCTTGTTGAGTGTACCTGGCAGCTCACATTTACTTGCATTTATAGCCCCTATTTCAAAATCAGTGATTATCATTTTGGGAGAGAGGGTAATTTGATTTTCTGCAGCATATTCGAGAATATCGTGGAAAAACTGGACATAACATTCCGTATTTTTTCGTGACATCAGCACATAAACCAAAGGTAAAATACAGCTTCTTTCATGCGGTCCAACGGGTGCATGAATAGTGTACAACTGAGTAAAAATTGTTGGAACGGTTTTAAAGGTTCCATCCATAATCCAAAAATGTGCTGCTTCAAGTTTCTTCAAATTAAAAGAGGTAGTAAATATCAAAATTTTGTCATTTCCAATGCTTGATTCTCTAACTAAAAATAATTCGTCAGAAAGTGTTCTCCTATATTCCTCTGGAATAGATAAGTCATCTAAATTTGTCGGCTCTAGAGGGCTATCTTTTCGTACTCTGCTTACCAACTTCTTTAATGATTCCTTCTTCCCAATATATGGTACAATGGATGAGTTGACTTGACTAACAACCCCTTGAATGATTTGAGAAGGTTTTTCATTGGTGTCCTTGGCTTTTTGCTTAATTTCATTATGGCACTTCACTACATGAAAATGACTAGCTTCCGCAGATCCACAAGTGTGCTCACTTTCACTTTTTAAGAAATGGCAATTTTCTTGATAATGTGTAACTGCAGTAGCATTACAGATTCTCTTCTCACATTGCCAATAATATGTTTCCTTCTGAGTTGTCTTTTGAATCCTTTTCCCTCGCATTGTAAATAAATAGCCACTCACTGCAAGCTTTGGTTTTCCTCTTTCAGATTTCACAGTTTCGCACACAATGGGCTCCATATGGGTAGGGTAACTAATTTTGGAGAGAAGAAAGGTGTGAACAGTACAAAATCTAGGAGATTACTAACTAAACCTTAAAGCTGGTTTCAAATGTAAACTTCTATTGTTGTCTTAGTTTAAATTAGTCTAAATTAAGCGTTAGTCTTACATGTCAAAGCAGTTTTTATATATATATATACGTGTGCGTGTGTGTGCAGCGTGTATACATTCGCATTAACTTGTGTGTGTTATAGATTTATTAATATACTCATATTTTAATATATTTCATAACAAAGTTGCTTATTATATACTTATTATATACTTATTAATATTTAATAAAAATATGCATTTGGACCAATCATCCATTGGACGAATCGACCATTGGACCAATTATCATTTGGATGAATTGGCCTTAGACTAATCGTCATTGGACCAATCATACCAAACCCGTAAACTCCATGCTTACCCCGATCCTTGGTAAAATGCCCAGTACATCACACTTGCTCTGCCTATGTTTCAAAGTTTCTATCAATTTCCTGTACCTCTGTCTAACTGCTTTGGAATTTCTGTTTAACTTAAATCTACCATCTTTATCCTTGTTTGTTAAGTCATTTATACCTACATGAACTATAATTTTACCTCAGGTTAAAGGCAACTTCTTCACTACCTCATTGACTTTAGAAATATTACCACCTAGAATATATATTCTTCTATGGGTTCTCCTTCCCTTATTGCAAAATTGATTGTCCTAATTCCAAATAATAGAGTCCCCTGGGTCATTCCTTGACAAATGATGCAGTGGTCAAAACCACACCATCATAGATTTTGCTTAAATTTAGTTTATAGAGTGGTCCATGCTAGTACGTACCAAATTTCAAATATCAGCTCAATCGGAGTTATGGTTCAAAAGTTATGCTCCCCACTTGGGGGGGGGGGGGGGGGGGGGGGGTGAAAACTGTAAATATTCAAACCACCATAACTCAGTCCCTAATTGACATAGAAACAGTGATTTAAAGTGTTTGTGAAAGGTAATTGCACACATAACAAATTAGCATAAGTAGAAAAAATGGCTAAAATTAACAGAAAAAAGTTACGACACTTTATTCCATTTGAAGGGGTCCTGTCTCCACTAAATTACAGATTTTTTAAAATTTTCATATATACAAAAAATGAGTTTCAACCTTATTCTATCAATATATGAAAAGAAATATATGTGTATTTGCATATAAAATAGGTATTTACAGATTTCAAAATGGCTACTTTTACTTAAAAGACTAATTTTTACAAATTCATGTACAGCAAAACCCCGATTAGCACAGTTAATTCGTTCTGTGAAAACGCCATGCTATTCGAAACCATGCTAATTGAACATAATAATACATAGGAAATGCAGTAATTGGTTCCAGGACTTTCAAAATTTTTGCTGACTTTTTAAAAAACATTTTTTTTTACCGTATTTCAACCTAATATAATAGTAAAGGATAGTCAAAATGTGTTCACTAATCAACAGTTTATTAGAAACGAAACATTATAATAGAAGGTACTGTACATAAAAAAGAGTGAAAAATATTCTATACAGTACAAATCTACTTCCTTGAAAAATATTTATCTAGGGTCGTTTGAACCGCCTTCTCTTCTTTTTCTTTCTTCTCCTCTGCATACATCTGCCTGTAGCAGCGAAGACTGTTTTCCAAGTTTCGGCGAACTTGCATGCTTTGCTCTATGTTAGGGTCGATATCCATTATCAGTTGCTTGAACTTTTCAAATTTGCGAAACATTGTATCAAATTCTTTTACAGTCATTTCCTTCATCTGTTGTTCATGCTACACACAAACAGAAGGCTTACAATGATACCACATTTAGCATGACGCAATATAGTACGTAATTTGACATTTAAAAATGTTTAAAAACATTTGAGAACATAGCAGAAGACAGCGACTTTGCGCACGACACTTGAAAATATTACCATGCTAATCGAAGTTTGACCCTGTGTTATTCAGGATTTGGTGTCAATTTATAAACCGTGTTAATTCGAAAACCATGCTAATCGAAACCGTGCTAATCGGGGTTTTACTGTATGTTAGGTAATTAATACATTGCAATTTACACATGGTGCAATAATTCTTAATGTTAATAATCTATACCTACCTAAGCTTATATATAGTTAATTTTCAACAGATTTTTATCCTAGTTTTGGTTCCAAACTCCCACTAAGTTCTTGAACTTGCTTTGGATTGAAGGAGTAAATAATCTTAACACCAGGCTTGATATTTGGTGTCATCATGATAGAAATCATATCACTTTGTTTTATCCAGCAAACATCCTCTTTCATCGGAAAATATACTGAGTGGTAGATCCTGATGAGGTGAGGAAACTGATTTTATAATCACCATATTCTTCTGAAGTGTCTAATAATTCCAAACCAAACTTTATCATATTTACAGGCAACAGACTGGCCAATTCGACACTCATCTTTTTCAACTAGTTGACTGTCTTTATCTGGTTCAGCCCCAGTACTTATTCTAAACAATTTACAATTATCAGAATCAGATGTCTCATAAGCTTGTATTAGGTTTTCTGACTCTGGTACAAACCTGTGGAAACCCTGTGTACCTTTAACAGGTAAAGCTTCATTAAACCTACTAGAAAGATTGAATTTATCTGCATGAATCTCCTCCTTTGTAACATACAACCAAATAACTGAATTAAAGTGTTCAGTGCAAAAATCATAGAAAGCTCTTGGTGTTAGAATATGACCAGTATCAGTACATTGCAAACTAGCCTTTGCTACCAGCTCTTTTAATAGTTCCTCCAATACCATCACAAGCATTTTTCCTATGACTTGTGGCAAAGAAATTCCACTCAGCCTTCACACCAAAATCCTGTTCATGATAGCATAGAGTGCTGAAATTATATTTGTTTTTGTATTGGCCTCCACAGTGACAGTCTAGGCCGGGCTGAAACTATAATTTTTGTTTGATTTTAATTTATCAGAGTAACTAACAATTGGCTTTTGATATAAAAATAAGATTCCTGAAAAAAATAATTGGTGGCCACCAACGTGTGTCCGGCCACCCCCATTTTTGTAAAAACATCTAATGCCACACTAGCAAAATCAGGAAAATGGCAATATCTCTTCTTCTGAACATGCTAGAGAGATGGTTTGCATACCAAAAGATGCAGAATTTAATTTAGAACAAATTATTAAGAGTGGTATTTTTTCATAAAACCTTTAGTTTTTGTTATTTTAGAAAAATTAATTTTTGGGCCCATAGACCCCCTTTCAACTGAATGTCAACACAATAAAACATTCTCAAGCTGCAAATTGACATGTATTAGTGGTTTTCAATCAGCAATCAAAATCAGCCATTTTAAATTCATTGAAAATGCTTTTTGACATTCCGAAATGCCAAACATTAAATTATACAATTAACAAATTGTCATTTTGTCATATTTTAGCATGATAAATAATAATCTAGAACTTAAAATATTTTTTAGACACAAAATCTTTCATTTATTTACGTGATCTAATTTTGTTTCTAATAAGACCATCTCTACGCTCATGACCTACAACAACCAAGGATGCTTCAGTGACAAGCTTGATGTGCCTTTCAACATTCTGACTGTGGCACTCGTGATCCAGTTTCAATGCGGTATTAATGATATCACGCAGTTCATCATTACTGAATTCTTTTAATACAGGTGGAACAGTTTCCCATTGGGACATAGCAGACAGCCTGTGGTATGCAGAAGCTTTGAAATTGATGATTGGCTTTCTAAAGACCCTAACATTCTCATCTATAGCAGGATATTCATCAGTACCACCTTCATGATCATCATCACTTTCAATTATTCCACCTGCAAAATCATTGCTACTACCAGATTCATCATCAAAATCCTCTATAACTCCCCTCAGACACAGAACTTTATTGACAGCACACCTCCTCACCTCTTCATCTTCATCAGCCAGCATTCCAACTAAAATATTTTCACCATGAGCAAAATAGCTGTTATTGTTTAATACGTCATAACAAATTTCTCTAATTTTCCTGTCAGGGAATTTATTTACTCTTTGGATCATATTGAATAGGTTTCTTGACCCATCACTTAGCCTCTTATTAGCCTTGATATTGAACCAACTGTGAAAGTATACTTTGATGATGAATTCTACTATGATTTTGAGGTTCTTACTGGGTCTTTTTTGTGAAACATAAAAGCGAAGAATTCTACAGGCTAAGGTGAGCCATCGAGTGATTTAGCAGGCCAACTTCTAAGAGTGCAAGGTCTTCATCCACTTCACCAGTAATAATTGCCCAGCAGATGCAGTATCCATAGTATTGGTCTGTTGATAAATTATTGACCACCTCATTTGGTAGAAGCACAAATGCAGGATAAGGTATAGATTTGAAGTCCACAACATTCCATTCTGACATCCCCATTGAGCTGAGAACCAATAGGGCCAGAAAATTTGTCTGGACTTTTTGTTGTCCCATCTAAAGTTATGAAGATGTGTCTAAGTGGCAATTCATTTAGATGCAGAAGACAAATATCCCACTGAAGAGGTTGCCCTAAAAACATTTCCAAATATCTGATTGACCCATGCATATGTCCTGTGTTAGTATTTGTCCCATCTGCTTTAACTAAGTTTAATTTGGCCTCAAGTTCTGTCCCTTTAATGATCTTATAAATGCCATGAGCAATGTCAATGCCTTTGCCACTCTCCGGGGTAAAATGGTCGAGGTAGAAACAAGTTTTCAATTTATTACGTTTAAAAAAAGTTCATGAAAAGCAGCCCCACCCTCTATTCTTTAATCAAGCATAATGGATGCAAGATAACAAGGAAAAGTCATATCATGTGATCACTATGTCCATGTCAACATCCTTTTAGGGCAATGTTAGTAATCAAAAAGCCAAATCATGCTTATTTTAGAATTTCTTTTGTCACTAAGGTCCGTCGAAGGGGGTCTATGGGCCCCAAAAATGTTTTTCTAAAATAACTCAAAAACTAAAGGTTTTATGAAAAAATACCACTCTTAATAATATGTTCTAATCAAATTCTGCATCTTTTGGTATGCAAACCATCTCTCTAACATGTTCAGAAGAAGAGATATTGTCATTTTCCTGATTTTGCTAGTGCGGCATTAGATGTTTTTACAAAAACGGGGGTGGCTGGACACATGGTGGCCACCAATTATTTTTTTCAGGAATCTTATTTTTATATCAAAAGCCAACTGTTAATGACTCTGATTAATTCTATCTTGAGTTTCAGCCCGGCCTACGTCCACACCCATCAGAGAAATAAATTATTTTTTGTACATTGGGGAATTTCTATTTAATATCCTTCATTAAATATTGCTGAAAAGTGTGAACTGCTGATGTTGAGTGCTCAAGACAATCACTAATAATACAGTAACTAGTATGAATTAATTCCTCATCCTTCATGCGATACACCACAGATGGATGGGGTCACCTGGTAATTTGTCCAGTGAAAACTTTGTGGTTCATCTTCAGTGATGAATGAGTAGTTTTCTGCAAAATCCCCTAGCACAAGTATTTCATCACAGTGAAGATTCTGTTTCATAGTCTTCAAATAATGACTCTGGCTTTTTGCAATGTAGTGGTGCCTAGTAAGAGAAAAAATGTTTTCTGAAAGGTGTTCAATAAATTCATCTGGAGAAGCTATATGAGTTTCCAATGTTGATCTATCTGTATTAGTCCACTGAACATATTCAGCAGAATCTCTGCTTGTCAAGGAAGGTATAGTATTTAAGAAATTAAATATGCTTATGCTACCAGGACATTCTCGACATCCATGTAACATGCATGTAGAAGAATTTATATCACAAACACTTTTTTCCATAGTGTGTAATAGGTTAAGTTTTTCTCTGCAATTGTTGATACCATGAGTTTAGGATTCTGGTGGTGGGTGCAAACACAAACTGAGTGGGTTCCTTTGCCTCCAGCAATTACACACCATTTAGGCCTCAGATTGGCAAAGGCAGAAAACCCTATGCTATTATCATTGTTTTCTTTATATTTTGAGTATAATTCTTTTAAATTTCCTAGTAATAGACATTTTTGTTTGTACTCTTTTTCACCATCTTTATTTCTTATGTTAACACAATCACATTTCCTTGCACACAAACGACTGACTTCATCATCTTCGTAGAATTCCTTTATTTCAGAGATTATATCTTCAGTTAGTTTTCTTCCTTTACTGTAGATAGGAATCTGTGGCATAATACCAAATGTATGTTTCAAATGTCTGGCTTTGTTAACCATGTATCTGGTTGCACCAAACAAATCCATTGTCCTAGAAATAGGAAATGGTGGAGTGTAAGCATCTGAAGCCTCCTTTTGTACAATGATGTGGATTTGAAGTCTTGTACAAGATCACTCATGAGGTTTTTTGTACCTATAAAAAAAAATAACCCCAAATTACTGTACAATATTAAGAATGTAAGTACATGATTTATATTATTCAAGAATTAAGGAAGTACTGTACTTCATGAATTTGAACATATACCAGTATATTTAGTATATGGGATGATGTCACATTTTAGGAAATATAGCTAATGTCTACATATATATCCAAACATGACAACTTATAATATTGTACCTATATACAGGTATTTACATACATACATTAATAGTTCAAAGTCATCTCATTAATTATTTTTAGTTTCTTACCTCTCCAAATCTGCTTCTTTGAGATGCTGTTTACTCAGTGGCTCACCAACATCTTGAACTTCAGTGGCAAATGCAGTTTCCAACTTCCTCTTGAGGGAGGTTGAAGCTTTTCTGTATTTTTGTGAAACTGCCTTTGATCTGCTTCCACTGCTCAGGGCATCTGAAAAATATTTGAAATACAATTAATTAATAAATATAAGTATGACATATCTAGTGGCAACAATCTGAATTTCTGAACTGAAGTATATTTTTTAGATAATGTCATATATGTATTAGGTATAAGACAACTATATCTGAATTAAATTTCAGCTGACAATATAAAATGTATTATCTGTACACACATTAATAGCTAGTTACTTACGTAATTTCACTGGGGTAACATGAAGTTGCTCCAAAGTTGCATTAAGATGATCTTGTTGAATATCTTTATCCATTTCAGTACATTTTCTTGGAATTTTTTCTGGGGATATGTCAGGTGAAGTAGTCGTACTTTCAGTACTACTAGTTATTGCTTCTGGCAGTCTGAATAATTCTTCAGGTTTTGCATGTTTATTAATTAATTTCAGACAATTTATACATACCTCTGATTCATCACTGAAATTATATTTAAGGTCACTATTTTTAACAACAAGCTTTGGAAGTGGCCTCAAGTTTTGCAGAATAGGCTTTTTGTGCAGTTCAAAAGGGTTGCAACAGCATTTGTTATAGCTTTTATGTGTAGACATTCAATTTCATGTATTTTTTTTCAGAATAATTGATACCTATCAGTGATTGATTATGACAACTCATTCTAAGGATTACCTTTGCAAACCAGATGATGGGATAGAAGAAACAAAACTTCCTTCTAAAGGACAAGTTCTTTCATTCTTTCTGCACCTTCACATTAAGGAGGGGAAGACAATTAGGGAAAGTGCCACAACAGTGATCATGCGTGTAACAGAATTCTGGGAGAAAGCAAGAATT
Organism: Bathynomus jamesi; assembly: GCA_023014485.1. Classification (NCBI taxonomy): domain Eukaryota; kingdom Metazoa; phylum Arthropoda; class Malacostraca; order Isopoda; family Cirolanidae; genus Bathynomus; species Bathynomus jamesi. The sequence continues at coordinate 61,053 of JAJOZX010009240.1, forward strand.
CTAGTGATCCGCAAAGATAATGCAATTACTAAAGTAGAGAAGCTGTACACAGTTTATCAGAGTTTGAAGAAGGGGAAAAACAGAAGATCAGCCTCACAGATACAGAAGGAGAATGACTTTGAGGCAGAAATGTCCAACTTGTTTGACATAGCCACCTCTGATGCCCTCACAATAATGACAAATCAAGAAGACTGAGAATTCCTAATTGCTGAACGGGAACCAGGCCATAGAAGAACAATGGGACCAACTGATGCCAAGAAGCTGCAAAAGAGAACTGATCTCTGAAGAGGAAGATAATGGAAGAAGAACAGAGAAGTGAATGGGAGAAGGAAGACGCAGCATCTTCAAACACAGTACAATTGGAGTCATCTTCCACCAGCAGCACAGATGAATCTGGAAATGAAGAGGAAAGTTCTGTTGCTACTGTTGAAGGAGCCAGCCTTTCAAAATGTCTCAGAGCCAAAAAGAACATATCTCCATCACTGTCTATGGCTCTTGACAGGACAAAGCTGTCAGACAGGGCTGCTACTTATGTTCTAACAGAAAAAGTACGCTCAATTGGTAAAAATCCTGAAGAATTCAACATCAACCGCTCCTCCATCCAACGCCTGCGTCAGAATCACCGGAAATTGCTCACAGAAACCCTGAAGGCTGAGTTTCAAGCTGAATTGCCTTTGATTGTCCAGTGGGATGGAAAACTTCTCAGGGACTTGACAACCAAGGAACATATTGACCGCCTACCATTGTTACTGACAAGGGGGTCTCCCAGCTGCTGGAAGTTGCCAAGTTAGCAAATGGGACAGGATCAGAACAAGCTAAGGCTGTAATAGCAGCTCTTAATGAATGGGGTTTGAAGGAGAAGGTTATAGGATTGTCATTTGACACTACAGCTGCTAATATTGGGCGAAAGTTAGGTGCATGTGTTCTCATAGAACAGGAGCTGCAGAAGGATCTTTTGTATCTGGCATGCCACCACCATATCTTGGAGCTTCTTGCTGAGACAGCTTTTACCACACTCATGAGTACTACCAAAGGACCAGATGTTTTGATTTTTAAGAGGTTTCAAGATCAGTGGGAGTTTATTGACAAATTCATATGCAGCTCATGACAAGGAGATAGCTGATCTCATCAATGACCCAGAGCTAGTGGCTTGGGCTGAAAGTCACTGACAGAACAAAAGGACCTTTGTGATGGCTACCAGGAATTCATAGAGCTCTCATTGATCTTCATGGGAGTCACTCCTCCATGGGGCATCCACTTTATGGCACCTGGTCCTATGCGCCATGCTAGGTGGATGTCAAGGTAATATACTCACTCAAGATCTGGCTTTTTCATCATCAGTTTAAACTGACAGACAGGGAGAAGAATGGTCTTCAGCAGATGTGTGTCTTTGCAGTTAAGATCTACCTCAAGGCATGGATTAAAGCTCCTCTGTCTGCATCATCACCAAACAATGACCTGAATCTTCTGAAGGCTCTCCCTGCCTATGCCACTGTCAACACTGCTGTATCAAAAGCTGTTCTAGCCAAGTTCTCATCACACCTCTGGTACCTGTCAGAGGAGCTGGTGGCCCTTGCTTTATTTGATCCATCTGTGTCCTCTTCTACAAAGAAACTTATGGCAAGGGCAACAAGGGAATGTGAAGGAACAGAAGATGCTCCTAAGCGACAGACAGTCAATCCAGCAGCTATTGAGCAGCTTCAGCTCTCTGATCTTGTGACTAGAGGGTCTCTATCCTTCTTTGAAAAGCTTCATCTGTCCACTGACTTCCTAGACCAGGATCCAGACACTTGGCCAGCTAGAGAGGATTATAGGGAGGCTCTCAAGGTTGTCAACAGCCTCACTGTCACAAATGATCATGCAGAGCGTGGAGTTGCTCTCACTGAAGAGTACAATCATCTCCTGACACAGGATGAACAGCAAACCCAGTATCTGCTTCAAGTTGTGACAGAACATCGCAGGTGGTTTCCCGATTCCAGGAAATCAACGCTTATTGGGCAACAATGATACCCCCGCCTTTGAGTGGCTAATACTCCCTTTTCAGGGAGGGGGACCCGAGTGATTGCGTTTTTAGGCCACCAGAAGTTCTCCTCTTTATTATTATGAAAGTATCCTGAATCGCGATATTTATCAAAACTTTAAGGTCACTGTGCAACCCCTAAAACTTGATGTATTCAAAAAATATTTCATATGCAGAAGTTTTACCTCAATACCAAAAAAATTAAAGGTTAGAAGTAAAACAATTCAAAAGTTTTTTTTGCCCTTATGTAGCTAAGAACCACCCTAATTGTACATAAATCTGTTCAAAATGAAAAATATATATACATTAAATGAGAACACAGTGAATGCTTTGCGTATCACAGAAAACAAAATAAAGATCTCTCTAGTTAGGCAACAGTTACCTGGATAGGATTGCCACTTTTTTAATGTCCACATGGGATTTTTTGTTCAACCAATTTACCCAACAATCGAATGGGAGAAGATATTTTATGGTAGGTACAGTGGTACCTCTCTTAACGAGTAACCCTAATAACAAATTCTCTCTTAACGAGAAGCCTCCCATTGACCATAATACTCCACATAACGAGTGCAGACCCTTATAACAAGCGCCCATCGGAACATGTAATGTGCGAGCCTCCATAGTGTCCATCCCTACTGTAGCGTCAGTCCTTATCGGAAATAGCTTGTGAACAGTTGTGCCTTCATATTTTTCTCAAATTTATATATAATATATATATATTTTTTTTTTTTTAGTTCGGGAAGAACCGATTCGCCTCTATTTAAAGGGCATATCTCAGCGTATATATATATATTTTTTTTCTTGGGTCTCTGGAACCAATTAATGAAAAACCCATTAAACTAATGCATCTTATAATGAGATTTCCTCTTAATGAGCCATTCAATGGAATGGATTACATTCGTTAAGAGAGGTACCACTGTACTAGTATTTTATGTTTAGTTCTTAGAATACTAGTTTAATACATATGTATTTACACTTTTAACAAGTACACCAATCTATATACCAGAAGTCAATGAGAATGTTGAACAGTTTGTTAGAAATTATTCTCTCTTAAGTGAAAGTAGTCATTTTCAAATCTGTAAATACCTATTTTATATGCAAATACACATATATTTCTTTTCATATATTGATAGAATAAGGTTGAAACTCATTTTTTGTATATATGAAAATTTTTAAAAATCTGTAATTTAGGGGGGTCAGGACCCCTTCAATGGAATAAAGTGTTGTAACTTTTTTTTCTGTTAATTTTAGCCATTTTTTCTGCTTATGCTAATTTGTTGTGTATGCAATTACCTTTCATACACACTTTAAATCACTGTTCTATGTCAATTAGGGACTGAGTTATGGTGGTTTGAAAATTTCCAGTTTTTGTCCCCCCCTTAAAAAAGGGGGGAGCATAACTTTTGAAGCATAACTCCGATTGAGTTAGACTGCTTCATCTAAATTCCCTAGTATTTGAAACCTGTTACTAGTTGCTACAATATGATTACTATTCTCTCTAACCTTATTTCTTAAATGACCTTTGACTTTGTGCCATTCATCAGGCAATTCAGGCATACCTTTACTTGGGCCTGCATCCCCATCTCTAACATTAGGGCTAGGCTTAGATTAAACCCCACTACATCTTACATTAGTATTTCCCCTGTATTAGACTCAGTTTCTAGCCTAACTGTTAGTCTCACTATCTACATTATCAATCATAGGGCCAACTAACTTAGTTCCAAGAGAGACTGAGCTAGCAGCTTTCTTAAACCTTGCCTTGAGCATGCCCCTAACATCAGCTAAGCACTTATTGCAAACCACAAAATATTTGGTGACTTCATATCTCTGTACATTTGTTATGTAATTTTGATACAGGGGGCATTCCAGGACAAATCACCCAAAAAAAAAAATTTGTCACCACTCCGACCCAGATTTAATGAAAATTGACATATGGGGTTCTTCCGGGTGCTGATTTCACCTAAATTTAATGGGCAATAACTCCCAAACATCTTGTTGTAGACCTATAAAACTATACATTTTTAGAATCAGCATGAAGAGATCTATTAAATGATACCACATTCAAATGTGTAGAACAATAATGAAAATCCCCCCCCCCCCCCCTTTTTTTTTTATTTTTTACCCCAACAGTGAAATCCCAAAAAAAATTTTTCATTTATTAAACTTCCAATAATCATTAAAAGATACAAACAATAAAAAATGTGGCTATCAAGTTGCAAGATATTTTAAAAATTATTGAAAAAAATATGTACAATGACATTTTCACGCAGACTAAAATAGAGAACTACAAATAATATATTTACATCCTATGTATAACTCATATTCTCTCTCTCTCTCTCTCTCTCTCTCTCTCTCTCTCTCTCTCTCTCTCTCTCTCTCTCTCTCTCTCTCCCCTATCTTTAAGAAAGGGGATCACGAAAGTCCAGGGAACTATCGTCCTATTAGTCTCACTTCAGTTGTAGGTAAATTATTAGAAAGGATAATAGCTGATAGAATCGTTGACCATTTGGATTCCTACAAGCTGCTTGGGGACTCCCAACATGGGTTTAGACGGCATAGGTCGTGTCTCACCAACTGCTCGAGTTTTTCCACGTCATGTTGAGTGAGTACGATAAGAGTAGGGCGATTGATATACTTTATCTCGACTTTCAGAAAGCCTTTGATAAGGTACCTCACCGCCGGCTAATGGCGAAAGTGCGCGGCGCTGGGTATCGGTGGGGAAATAGGTAGGTGGTGGATTGAAAAACTGGCTAAGGAATAGGCGGCAGAGGGTGGTAATTAAAGGGGCTAGTTCGGGTTGGGCCTCGGTCACTAGTGGGGTTCCTCAGGGTTCCGTTTTGGGGCCACTGTTGTTTACCATTTACATAAATGATATCGACGGTGGCATCGTCAGTCGGATCGCCAAATTCGCTGATGACACCAAGCTTGGGGCCAATGTTGGGACGCCCGAAGCGATCGAGGAACTGCGTGCGGACCTAGGTAGGATAGGAGAGTGGTCCGAAAAATGGCAAATGCCGTTTAACTTGGGTAAATGCAAAGTGATGCACATTGGCTACGCCAATCCCAAGTCGGACTACTCGATGTTGGGCAGTAATATCGAGGTGACTGATTTAGAAAAGGACTTGGGTGTGCTAATTAGCAGCGACCTTAAGTTTACGAAACAGTGTGTAGAGATGGAAAAGAAAGCCCAGAAACTATTGGGTTATATCAGGAGGCAATTTCAGTTTCAGAACAAGGAGATTGTGCTCTCACTGTACAATTCCCTTGTTCGGCCGTACCTGGAGTATGCTGTGCAGTTCTGGTCGCCCACCCTCAGGAAAGATATTGAGAGGCTGGAGCGAGTGCAGGCGAGGGCCACAAAGTTGATCCCTTCCGTTAGGCTATGGGCTACAATCGACGGTTACGCGCCCTGAACTTGTTTTCGCTTGAAACTCGGAGGCTGCGCGGTCAACTGATCGAGGTTTTCAAGCTCTTACGAGGGTTCAACGATGTCGATTTTAGAAGTATGTTTAGTTTAAATGATAACCCAACTCGCAACAATGGTTGGAAGTTGGATTTGAAACGGTTTAGGACTAGTGTGTGTGGGAATTACGTTACGTATAAGATCTGTGACACATGGAAGGTTACCTCGGAAGTTGTGAACAGTTCCTCTGTGGATCAGTTCAAGAAAAAGGTTAGACGAAATCTTGCACACTATTTAAGTGTGTAAAGACATTTAGGACCTCAGTCTGGGAAATTTCTTTTCCTGTAAAATAGTTGATATCTGGAACCAACTTCCCTCAGAGGATGTTTCCAGTCAAAGTGTAAATCTGTTTAAAAATAGGCTAGACAAAGTACAGAACACACTCATAGTTTAAGATTAAAACCTCAGAAAACTCTGCAGGAGTTCGCTTGCTCGGTGTCTCTGTGAGCAAGCTAAATATAGAGCTATTTATATATTCTCCACTTTCCTGTAAAATTTCTTGGCTACTTTTCCAGGGGTCAAGGTATTTCTTCAACCTTTTTCCGTACCTGCCTCTGGCAGGGAGGGAGCGGAGGGTGGGGAGAGAGCCTTCTACTTTTCTATCCAGTTTTCTACTACTGCTAGCATAGTTTGAAAGACAAAATTTTCCCTGGCACCCGTTGCCATTGGTACCTCCTCGGTATGGGCCGCAAGGCCTTTTGAGGTACTTCTTTTCCTTGTAACTCCTTGTAACTCCTTGTAACTCTCTCCTCTCTCTCTCTCTCTCTCTCTCTCTCTCTCTCTCTCTCTCTCTCTCTCTCTCTCTCTCTCTCTCTCTCTCTTCTCTCTCTCTCTCCTCTCTCTCTCTCTCTCTCTCTCTCTCTCTCTCTCTCTCAAATGTTTGTTAATTATGCTTATTTTTATTACAGATGTGCTTATTTTGAGTCAAATCATATCTTATTTTTGAGATTTACAATTGTGTAAATGGTTAGATACTGTGATGATCCTTTACAAAAACATAAGAAAAAGATACACAAGGATATAAGAACCATCAGCCAATCACTTTATGATCGATGTAAATGGAAACTACAAAGGAATACTGTACTATGTAGCAACTGTAGAAAATTATTGACCCAGAGACCAGACTTGCTATCAACATCACAAAGTGAAGAGTCTGATCACAATCAGTCTTCTGAGAATGTTATTTCAGAAAGCAATGAATATGATCCAAGTATATCAAATAATGCCAAAGAAGAGGTTTCTCAAGTTCTAGAAAGTCTTGCTATGACTCCAGTGAAGAAGCGTAAGTATTTAATGATAGGTACTTTTTATATTTATAATTTTTTTATTTATATTATTTATTTATAATGCATTTACTTTCAAGGTGGTGTAGGGATTGCGTGGCAGCAGACATCCGGGAGAAAAATTTGGACGAGGACATGGTGCGTGACAGAAGAGAATGGAGGAGACTCATCAAGAACAGCAACCCCATATAGAAATGGGATTTAAGCTGCAGAAGAAGAAGAATGCATTTACTTTCAAGACAGTTTTTCAGCAGTTGCTGAAAAACTTAATGAAATTAATATGTTGACATATTAAATTTATTAAACTTATGAAATTAATATGTTGACATATTAATTATTATTGTCCATATATATCAAATGGAGTCAAATATTTATTAATTAAAAAATTTCAGATGGTTGGGTTCCTCAAGAAAAGAAGCAAAAGCTATTCAAACAATAGAAAAAGCACGTAGTTCTTTAAAATGAAAGCTAGAAACAAGTTAGAGAATAGAGATCCCAAGCCCATCAAAGCTACAAAGTTGGATCATGAAACTCAAAGGTATGAATTTTAAATTGATACGCCATTATTAAGTAGGAATATACCTAAACTAAAACTGAAGCATAAAAACAAAATGTAGGTATTCACCTTTGATAGTAGAAACTAGAAGCACAACTCCCTAAAGATTGGAGATCAATGGGCCCATTACATCATTTGGAATTCATTTAGTCATAAAATAATTTTTGGTTTAATTTGACTCTTTCTCAAAGAATGCTCATTTTGTTACACTTGAAATCAATATTATAATCCAAAAATTTAATATGCACATGTAATGTTTTGTTTATAGCTATTATACATTCATGAATTTGTTTCAGGTCAATGATTCATTTCATGAATGAACTGGTTGAAGCTTTCCATTCTACTGACAGTTTATGAGAGGAAACTCAAAATACTGACATTATCTCCATTTACCATATCAAAAACTATAAATCTATTTCAGACAACTGAATATTTAGTTAAGAAAAGCAAAATATAAACCAAAGACTTGGAATTATTCCTGAAATTGAACCCATGTCAAAAGGAAAAGTAATAACTAAAGGTACTAAAGATTCTGTTCAGAAATTTTTTGAATCAGATGAAATTAGTCATTTGTGCCCAGGTACAAAAGACTGCTTGAGTATCAGAAATGAAAGTGGGTATAAAGAATCTGTGCCAAAAAGACTGGTGTTAATGAAACTGAAAGAAGCTTTTAGTCTCTATAAAAATAATTCAGATAGTCCCAAAATTGGCTTCTCTAGTTTTGCCAGCTTTCGCCCCAGACATTGTTTTTTAGTTGGAGCTGCTGGTACCCATTCTGTGTGTGTATATGTACATACCACCAGAGTGCCAATATACAATTCTCAGCTTTGGGTGTCAAAGGGTTGGAATACACAACTCTTATGGAGAAAGCAGTGTGTGATGTCAACAACAGGAATTGCATGATGCAAATATGTAATCTCTGTCCAAAAGTATTAAGAATTTTTTGCTCACTTTTCAAAGTGTTAACGATCCTGAATGTGAGGAAATAAAATATAAACAATGGGTTACTACAGATCAATGCAATATGGTTGAAAAAACAGAATCTGTAGATGATTTTATAAATTCATTAAGCACAAAAATTGTCAAATTAACACGTCATCACTTTATAGCAAAGAATCAGAGTGCATTTCTAAAAAACTTCAATAATAATTTAAATAGCCATACAGCTGTAGTTCTTGGTGACTTTTCAGAAAACTACTCATTTGTAGTACAGGATGCAGCCCAAGGTTTTCATTGGGAAAATACCCAATGCACAGTGCATCCCTTTGTGTTATATTATAAGCAGGGGTGCAGTGCCAATTTTATAGGTGCCGGAGCTCTGGTGGGCCTGACAAAAGCCTGCCATTTCCTATCCTGTTTCTATATATGCCACACGATGACTAAGTATTTCGTGTTTGCACTCACTCACTAAACTGTTGATAATTAATGGAGACAATTTTTTTGTTGCTTGTTATGGTAATTCCTCCAAACTTCCTCTTGCAGAGGTGCCAGAGCGGCGCTCCAGTGAGCTCCGGCAGCACTGCACCCCTGATTATAAGGAACCAGAAAGTAATGAAACAAAACATTCAAGTTATTGTTTTTTATCTCCAAATACAAAACAACTACAATGGTTTACACTTTTTTAAATACACTCATACCTATTATTAGAAAATCCCACCTTCATATCAAAAAATTACATTATTTTACTGACAGATGTGCAGGACAATATAAAAATCATTTCAATTTTGTTAACATTTGGAAACATGAAGAAGATTTTGGGCTGGAATGTGAGTGGCATTTCTTTGCCACAAGCCATGGTAAGAGCGCTTATGATGGGATTGGGGGTACAGTGAAAAGATCTGTAGCCAGAGCGAGTATGCAGAGAACATTCGCAAATCAAATATTAACACCAGAAGACATGTTTGAATTTTGTTCAAACAATATAAGTGACAGCATAAATTTTTTTTTAATAAATTCCAAAGAAATTGAAGCTATGGAAAAATTTTTAAGTGACAGATATGAAAAAAGTATGTGGCTAATAGGAACACAAAAATTCCACAGATTTGTACCTATTAATGCAAATAACAAAAACATTTGAAATATCTTCTGATGAAGTTGGTGAGGTGAGGATTATAAGCAAAGCTTTTCTGGGTGAAGATAATGTTGAAGTTAATCCAAAAATAGGAGAGTACATAGTTTGTACTTACAATGATCAGAAATGGTTGGGATTTGTACATTCCTATAATGAGAAATTTGATGATTTTGAGGTTAGCTTTTTGCACCCATCAGGATAGAGTGTTTACTATTACTTTCCACAAATTAGAGATACATGCCACATATCAAGCAGGGACGTGTGGTGCGTAATAACTCAGGGTAGGCAGTAGGCACTAATAAAATCAATTGTCAACAAAGGGTCTGAAAACTGTATTAACAATAATTACCATTGAAATATAGAAATTAGACATGCATCACATTGTTACTCAACTTAATAAAACTGGTCAGAATTTCATAGCTATTTTATACCAACTAATATCCTAGTAATTAATAAAAATATTAAAAGTTCAAAATAAAATTTTAGTTATATAAGTATTTACTTATATTATTTGTAGATAAATTCCATTCATCTCTCCTTCTGAAGAAATATTTCTGTAACCATGTCATAAAAGTTGTGTGTAGTACTTTGTTCCAGTTTCATGAAATTACCACATTGCTACATCATATGCCCGCCCCATGGGTTGTTTCATAGGCAGGCTAAAAATTGCCTTTATTTCCTATTGTTTTAAAGGTAAAAGCTTGGATTGATGGCACATGCTACAAAGAATTTAGCTATTATAATTTATATGCAGGATAAAAAGCATAGCAATATGTGCCTGCTTCAGCATTACACATAATGCTACATACAGAATTAGCATGAAATTTGTATGTATTTTAAGAGAAAGCATTAAGGAACTGAAAGAATGAAGTTTAAATAACGAAAAAAGTTACTTTTTTATATTTTTAGATTTTATGCTAGGGCAGGCACTGCCTACCTTGCCTACCCTGAGTGCACATCGCTGATATCAAGAGATAAAATTTTAGGTTTATTAAGCACACCAACTTTAAAGCCAGGAACAATGCGTATTCAAGATGTTTTCCCAGAAAATGAGTTGAAAAAACTCATGTAATTATGAATCAACTTAATGTAATATGTGTGTTCAATTTGTATTTTTGCTGGTTATTTTCATCCATGTGAATATATCATTTGTAGTTCTCTATTTTAGTCTGCAGGTGTAAAAAACAGGGTTGGTAAAAAAACAAAAACCATGTTTTTTTTTGTTTTTAATATACAGCCTGTAGGCTTATATTATAATATATATATATATATATAAATTGAGGAAATTGAAAACTTTTAGTATTTCTCATATAATTTAATTGCTGCTGACAATTAGAAAAAAGAAAGAAATCAATAGTTTAACCATAAACTAAATAAAATAAACATTTAACTTGACTTTGTGCATATAGCTGAACAAATATTAAAAAAATAAAAATCCTTTAATGCAGTGGTGGCCAACCATTTTTGATGCGTGCCATTTTTAGGTTAGGTTTAATTCGGATGCGCCAAAAAAAATTTGTGAAAAAATTACTAATAACTTGTAAGTAAAAATAAAAATATAATATAATATTTACCTTAAATAGAAATATAATGTGAAAATATTTACCTTAATGAGATTTTTGATGTTGCTTCGACTTTACCAACTTCAAAATATTTGGATGTAAGTCTGTTGTAGCAAGCTGCAGTAAATTTTTTAGATTAGAATCAGTGAGTCGGGATCTTTGTTTCGATTTTATCAATTTCATAGACGAAAAGGCTTGTTAACTGCTTAAATCTTTGATTTTTAATATTTAGTGTTAGAAGTGAAAATTTAGCACAATTCATACTAGACCTCGATGCGCCACCTTTGGCGCAATGCGCCGCGGTTGGCCACCACTGCTTTAATGTATGGTACAGTACTGAATAGAAAAATAACAAAAGAAAAATATATTGTTCTTTGGCCTTTAAGTTTATAGATATAGCCTCTAAATTTATTTCACATTAGCTATTTGTTAAAATTTATAAATAAATACAAGTTTAGAAGCTTTATGAACTCCTAATTTATTCCTTAATTTGGACTGTACCAGTCCAAAAGCAGAGATGATTCTTTCAACTGCAGCATGAGATGACAGTTATGAATACTGATGCATTGTTCTGCACATCTTCAGTCAGTTCCCGGATAGATCTCCATCATGCAAGTGGGGTTATGTTTAGATTAATGGAAATACATGCATGCACAAAATATAAATGCAAGGTTGCCTGTATTCTTTTATTTCTTCTTCATATACTTTTGCTTTTTTTTTTTTTTTTAAATGATTTAAACCATGGTTTAAACCAAACAACCCTGCATAAAAATGTCAAAATTTCACAATGTATATATTTTTTCAATAATTTTTAAAATATCTTGCAACTTGATACCCACATTTTTTATTGTTTGTATCTTTTAACAATTAATGAAAGTTTAATAAATGAAAATTTTTTTTGGATTTCACTACCTAGTGGGGATGGGGGTCAAAAAAAAAATAAAAAGGAGGGGAGAAAATTTTCATTATTGTTCTACACATTTCAATATGGTATCATTTAATAGATCTCTTCATGCTGATTCTAAAAATGTATAGTTTTATAGGTCTACGGTAAGATGTTTGGGAGTTATTGCCCATTAAAGTTAGGTGGTAAAGTGGGGCCCCCAAGATTTTGGAGGCCCATATCTCAAAAACTATGGGTCATAGAACTTTTTATTTTGACCAGTGAAATCAGCACCCGGAAGAATCCCATATGTCAATTTTCATCAAAATCCAAGTTGGAGTGGTGACATGCATTGGGTGATCTCTCCTGGAATGCCCCAGCTACTCTTGAAGAACTGCAAAACAAGTGAGAAACTGTTGGTGGTACAAGCCAGCAGCTGTGGAATCGGAGGTCTGGGTGGTGAGCCTGGATCCAACAACCCTTCAAGGTGGGCAGTATGGTTGTGTGAAGGCCCTAAAGAAAAATGTCTATATTTTGTCTGGTGTGGCCATTAGGTTAACCAATCCCACCACAACAGCATGGATGTGCCAGTTGTCGAATGATGAGTGAAATTCAGTAGCTGTTCGTAAGGCGTAGCATTGGTTGCTGTCAACAGTAGTGAGTGAATTGCATGAAGAGCATCTGGTAACACCAATTGCCAGCACTGAATAGGTAGATGGCGCGATTTCAGAGTCGTGATTGTGGCTTTCCAGGTTGTGTCATTGTAGCATTCCACTTGTCCATTGTACTGAGGATTGTAACTCATCATTCGGCTGCAGGCAATTCCTTTACTGCCAAGGAACTCTTGTAGTTTTCTGTTCATGAATGATGAACCACAATCAGTGTGTGTGTATATAGGCTGGCATGCCAAAGATCGTGAACAGTTTACAGAGGCAGCTAATTACAGTTGTGGCTGTCATATTTGCTATCAGGAAGGCAAATGGGAACCTTGAATGCTCATTGATAATGGTTAGAATATACTGATGTTTATCAGTACTTGGTAGAGGTCCTTTAAAATCTATGCTAAGGCATTCAAATGGTTGCATAGCCTTTGAGTTGCATCCTCTTCAGTTGGTGAAACTTGGGCTTACATTATGCACACACTTTGCAAGAGCTAGTCACCTGGCGCACCTCATCCACTAAGTACGGCAGATTCTTGGACTTCATGAAGTGGTACATACGAGTAACACCTGGGTAACACAGCGATTCATGCAGTTCGAGTAACAGATGATGATCTCCAGCCATAGACGCATAGTATGAACGCAAAAGCGTGTCAGGTGGTATGTTTTCTCAGCCTGGCTTATACACGATATCAATATCAAAACCTGACAACTCCATTTTCCAGCGTATGAACTTATCATTATTTATCTTCCTGCGGTGTTGTTTGTTGAACATATAGCTCACAGAGCATTGATCTGTTTTCAATGTGAATTATCTACCAATGAGGTAATGTTTCCAGTGATGAACCATTTCGATGATAGCCTGAGCCTCCTTCTCGATGGAGGGTTGGTGTCTCTCAGGTCCCTGAAGAGTAGGGTGCCACTTATTTGGGGTGTTTTTCATTTTTGGGAATTTCTATCAGGACGGGCGCATTTCTGGTGTCATTCCGTCTAAAAACATTGTGTGTAAAATATTTTTGAAATAAAATAATAATTAGAACTGCCTCAACGAGGTCAAAGTTTATACTTTTTGTCGAAAAGTACTCATGGCATTCTGTTATCATGTCAGTTTTCGTTTCGATAGCTGCTGTAGTTTCTGAGTTGAAAAATGATAACAGACAGACAGACGGACGGTCAGAGTCGTTGGTTTAGTCTTCCGCACTGGTGTACAGAAGACTAAAATGAGGTATTATACAGGGTGTAACATGAGTTTATCCAAATATTGATACAGGCGAAAGAACATGTTATTCTAAGTAGAAAATGGGTTGGGACGAGTTTTGCCAACACTAACAGTGTTTCATTCTCTTTTTCAGTGAGTTCTGAAACGACGTGATGGCTTCGGCAACAAGATCTAAAACAGCAGTCTATCTCCTGGGGACCGTGGACCACAGCATCACAGGAAGCATGCTGCCTATGGGAAAGTAGGCGCTTCAGTACTTTTTCCACCTTCACCTTGATGTCAAGAAGCCGATCAAGGAAGCAGCCGCTGAGACAGTGACCGCAGTCAAGGAATTCTGGGAGCGGTCCCGTATTCCTACGCAGAAAGACCAACGCGCAAGGGACAAGGTTCTCCGAATGTACGAGAAGTGGCGGGCTCTGAACAAGAACTCGAAACGGCGCACTGTGACCCAAATCAGGAACGAGGCCGAGTTCCTCTCATCCCTTGACCGCCTCTTCGACATCGCACACGAACAGGCGATGTCGATGATCACAATCGAAGAGGACAGGGAGTTCCTGACGGGACAAAGGGCCGAGGTGCGGCGCGGCCGCATCTCCTCCACACGTGACATGACGCTGCACACTGAGGAGGAGCGTGCGAGGAGACAGGAAGCGGAAAGGAGCCGCCGGCAAGATGATGAAAGGGCGAACAGAGAGAGCCGAGAAGAACTCGTCGAACTGGCATCGAGCTCCAGCTCAGGTGCAAGCAGCCCGACTCGGTCACCGACACGGCGTCGTCGCCGAGAAGAAGAGGAAGAGCTCTCTCTCCCGGGCCCGTCCACGTCGAATGCAGAAGCATCTACGACCCCTTTACCACCCAAGCGATTCCGCGCGTCGAAAAAGATGATCACCCCTGATCTCTCCGCAGCGATGGATCGGACGAAACTTACCGACCGAGAAGGTGTTTTTTTGCTGTCGGCGGCTGCGAGGAGCTTGGGCCACGACCCTGAGGAGCTGGTCTTGAACCGCGAATCCTCCCGCCGCGACCGAGCAAAGTTCCGTGCTATGGCAGCAGCGGAAATGAAGGCAGCCTTCCATCCTACTGTGCCGCTGACCGTTCACTGGGACGGGAAAATCGTACCAGCGGCTGACGGAGGCCCTGCTGAAGATCGCCTTCCAGTTCTGGTGTCTGGGAGAACGTCGACAAGCTTCTGGCTGTGCCCAGCCTCCCCGACGGCACCGGCCGCCATGGCGGAAGCCGTCCTCTCTGCCCTCGAGGATTGGGACATCAAGGGACGGATCTGTGCCCTCTCTTTTGACACCACCGCCTCAAACACAGGACTCTCAGGAGGAGCTTGCTATATCATTGAGCAGAAACTCGAGAAGACAGTGCTTCATTTGGCTTGCGGCCACCACATCCACGAACTGGTGTGCGAGAAGGCATTCACGGCGTGCCTCGGTCCCTCTACTGGTCCTGACATCCTCCTGTTCAAACGATTCGCCGCCCAGTGGGACTTCATCGATCAAACCAAAGCGAAGCCCTTCGAGGATGGAACCATGCCGCAGCACCTGAAGGACGCCCGCGACGACCTGCTGATCGAATTCAGCCGCCTCCTCGACGGTCAACATCCACGTGATGACTACAGGGAACTTCTGGAGCTCTCTGTAATTGTGCTGGGCGGTCCGAACAAGCGGGGTGCCCGGTTCGCTCGTCCCGGCGCCTTCCATCGCGCGCGCTGGATGGCAAAAGTCATCTATGCCATCAAACTGTTCCTGTTCCGGGAACAGTTTCAGATGTCGTCAGGCGAAGCGGCTGGAATCCGGCGATTCACCATCTTCGCCGTGTCCATCTACGTGACGGCCTGGTACAAAGCGCCGCTCCCGGCAACGGCCCCAGCCGCGGACCTCGCGCTGCTCAAGGCCCTCGTCTATTATCCGGACTCAGCGGTGGCCAAGGCGACGGCGACAGTCTTCGCCAGGCACCTATGGTACTTGAGCGAGCGCCTCGTCACCCTGGCCATCTTCGACGAGGGTATCGACTTGGCGACAAAGCGGAAGATGATTAAAGCGATGGAAGAAGAGGAAGGATCGGAGGATCCCCGCGGCGTATCAATGTGGACCTGTCCACCGCCTCAATCGCCAACAATACATTGGCCAAGTTCACAACGACTACATCAAAGGAGTTCTTCAAGGTTCTGGACATCAGCACCGCCTTCCTGCTCAAGGATCCGGAGGAGTGGCGGACAGACCCAGCCTTCATCGCCGCATCCCGCCGAGTCTAGGCCCTTCAAGTTGTCAATGACTTCGCGGAGCGCGGGGTGGCGTTGATGCAGTCTTTCAACCTGGCCCTTACCAAGAGTGAAGACCAAAGGCAGTTCCTCTTACAAGTGGTCGAGAAGCACTGCTGTGACTTCCCAACCGCCCGCAAGTCCACCGTGACCTCTGCAAAGTAGGCAACAATGAGAGGGAGATGGGCGCCCATGATACCCCCCCCCCCTTGAGGGGCTAATACTCGAGTTGAGGGGGACCTAGAGTTGAAAGTATGAAGTCCAGTTATATGTTTTAGGTCAAGATTATTAGCTTGAACAAACTAGAAGTGATATTTTATTTGCTAGAGGCATAGAACATCATGATCTAAAATTTCTACTTTTCGAGAAAATATACAAACTTTGACCGTATTGAGGCAGTTCTAAATATTGTTTTATTTCAAAAATATTTTACACACGATATTTTTTGACAAAATGGAACCAGAAACGCGCCCGTCCCAATAAAAATTCAAACTTTCGAAAATAAGTGTCACCCTACTGAAGAGTGCATGAGAAAAATGCCACTGGACACCCACCTTGGTTCAGAGTGGCAACTATTGTGAAGTTGGATGCATCCGTCTCAACTTCAAATGACACAGATTCATCAATTGCCTGCAGCACTGAGTTCTTGATGTCATGTTTGAGTTGATTAAACACATTTGCCACCTCTCTTGAGATAGGAAACGTCTGTGTGGAGCTGAGAGGATGGATCTTCATATAGTAGTTGTATATCCACTGGGAATAATACGCGAAAAGTCTGAGAATTCGACGGTGACTTCATGTTGTCAGGCACTGGTAAGTCACGTAACATCTGGAGACATTTTGGATCAGGCTGCACTTCACCATCTTCAATCACATAGCCAAGGATACTGAGCTTTGTTGTTGAGAAAATGCATTTTTCTTCATTGTAGCTGATGTTCCATCTCTCAGCTGCATCTAGAAATTGCTTCAAGGCCGCGTCATGTTCAGCTTGTGTCTCACCACAGATTGTAAACATTGTCCAAGTAGGTATAAGTGCCAGTGAGCTTCTCATCTCGAATGAATGAATCCATAATGTGTTGGAAGCACACGACACCATTAGTCACACTCACACCAAATGGGACGCAAGTAAACTGGTACAGACTTCCGCATGCCTCAAAGACAGTGTATGGCTTGTCTTTTTTCTTGATCTCAATGTGGTGATATGCACTACTTAAGTCAATAGTACTAAATACGTGATAATGTGCCATTTTATTCACCATCTTGTCTATACGGGGCAGTGGGTACCCATTGAGCAGAGTAAATCTGTTAATTGTTTCGGAATAATCAATTGCGAGACATTTCTTATGATTTTCACCCTTGGTAATGACTACTTGTGCACGCCAAGGAGAGTTGCTCCATTCAATGATGCCTTTGCACAGCAATCATTGTGTTTCCTTCTCAACGAATTTTTGATCATCATGACAGTAGCAGCGTGATTTAGCTGCTATAGGGTGACAGTCAGCAGTCAAATTAGCGAATAACTCTGGTGACTCAACCTGCAGTGTTGAGAGTCCACAAACAATGAGAGGTGGCTTGTCACTGCCATACTTCAGAGTGACACAGGCGTGCTGTCGCTGAAAATCCTGACTGAGGATCACATTGGCACACAGCTGCGGGAGCATGGCAAGCCAGACATCTTGATACATTTTGTCATGCAGACTCAGATTCACACTGCAGTAACCGAGTGTCTTGGTTGAGAAAGAGGTAGATGCCATCAAGACAGAGCTTCCTGATTGGTGAACTCAGAGAGAATAGCATTTTACAAGATTGGGGTGAATAAAGCTTTCACTGCTTCCACTATCAACGAGACTGTCTACTTTGGCTCCATTGATTGAGATCTTACACATTGCCTTGAAAGAACACCCAGGGCAGCTGCAGACAAAACAGATGCCAGAGTAGTAGAAGCCAAAGTAACTCTCGTGGATGATGAAGGCACCAAGCAGCAGACTTTGGCAAAATATCCCTTTCTCTGACAAGAATGACACACAGCTTTGTGTGCTGGGCACCTTGCACACGGATGTTTGGACAGACCACAATAGAAACACTTGCTGTTAGTAGCAGAAGACAGTGAGGCACAATGCACTGATTTATTACCTGTATCACCAGGTTTTGTTTCTGAAGCTGCTGCGGCAGCAGTGAATGAATGCATAGGCTGAGAACAGTATAGCTCAGAGTTCTTCTGAGCTGAGTGCATGAGCTTGATCAAACATAGTTGCCAGATCCAACATTTTATTCTCCAATAAGCATTGTCAGATCATGGATGATTGCAAACCACTGATGAAAGTGTCCCTGATTGGCTCTTCTCGGTGTTGAGCAGCAGTCACTGATTTAAAGTTGCAGTCCTTGCTGAGTGTCTTCAAAATCTGTAGATACTCATCGAGACTCTCCAGCCTGTTGACGATGGGTTGCAAGGAGATGTCGTGTGAAGATTTCATTAGCTGGTTTGACATACAGTGCCTTTAATGTCTCAATAGCCTACTCATAAGTCATGCAGTCAGCAATGCTTTCGTAGATTCGAGGAGTGACAAAATTAGTAAGAAGACTTAAATTGTTGAGTCCTTCCTGTGTAAGTTAGCCAATGAAGTTCTCAAAAGTTTTAAACCAATGAGTCCATTCCTTAACAGCTGATGAGGAGTTAGAATCTGCATCTAGACATTCTGGTCTGAGTAGTCGCTTCATTGAGAAGGATCAATCAATGAGGCAGATTGCAGGCAGATTCAGATTATGTAGAAGTGTAATGTGCTGAATAAATTGTTGTGCATGTGGGAATAACACAATTATGACATGCCCCTTCTCTAGGCTTTATTCAGCACAAAACTCTATGTACAAAACAAATAGCCATATCTTAGAACAGAAAGTAAAAACAGTTATAGATCACATCAATTAGAAAATGTCAAACATGCAATTACAAAGACACTGACAAGGCACTATCATGAAAGTGATAATTCTTGATTTTTTCTGAGCTACTTTTACAGATGGAGCCGTGAATGTAATACTTTACCAAGCTTTTAACTGAGTTAAAGAATAGTATTTAAGATGACTTTAGACTGTGACTGTAAAGTTTGTAAGAAGGAAGTTAGGGAAGGGGTTAAGGCTGTAGCATGTGAGAGTTGTGATGATTGGTATCACTCAGCCTATTTATAAACAATGGGTTACTACAGATCAATGCAATATGGTTGAAAAACAGAATCTGTAGATGATTTTATAAATTCATTAAGCACAAAAATTGTCAAATTAACACGTCATCACTTTATAGCAAAGAATCAGAGTGCATTTCTAAAAAACTTGAATAATAATTTAAATAGCCATACAGCTGTAGTTCTTGGTGACTTTTCAGAAAACTACTCATTTGTAGTACAGGATGCAGCCCAAGGTTTTCATTGGGAAAATACCCAATGCACAATGCATCCCTTTGTGTTATATTATAAGGAACCAGAAAGTAATGAAACAAAACATTCAAGTTATTGTCTTTTATCTCCAAATACAAAACATAACTACAATGGTTTACACTTTTTTAAATACACTCATACCTATTATTAGAAAATCCCACCTTCATATCAAAAAATTACATTATTTCACTGACAGATGTGCAGGACAATATAAAAATCATTTCAACTTTGTTAACATTTGGAAATGAAGAAGATTTTGGGCTGGAATGTGAGTGGCATTTCTTTGCCACAAGCCATGGTAAGAGCGCTTGTGATGGGATTGGGGGTACAGTGAAAAGATCTGTAGCCAGGGCAAATATGCAGAGAACATTCGCAAATCAAATATTAACACCAGAAGACATGTTTGAATTTTGTTCAAACAATATAAGTGACAGCATAAAATTTGTTTTTAATAAATTCTGAAGAAATTGAAGCTATGCAAAAAAAATTTAAGTGACAGATATGAAAAAAGTATGCGGCTAACAGGAACACAAAAATTCCAGATTTGTACCTATTAATGCAAATAACAAAAACATTTGAATTATCTTCTGATGAAGTTGGTGAGGTGAGGATTATAAGTAAAGCTTTTCTGGGTGAAGATAATGTTGAAGTTAATCCGAAAATAAGAGAGTACATAGTTTGTACTTACAATGATCAGAAATGGTTGGGATTTGTACATTCCTATAATTAATGAGGAATTTGATGACTTTGAGGTAGCTTTTTGCACCCATCAGGATATAGTGTTTACTATTACTTCCCACAAATTAAAGATACATGCCACATATCAAGAGATAAAATTTTAGGTTTATTAAGCACACCAACTTTAAAGCCAGGAACAATGCGTATTCAATATGTTTTCCCAGAAAATGAGTTGAAAAAACTCATGTAATTATGAATTAACTTGATGTAATATGTGTGTTCAATTTGTATTTTTGCTGTTTATTTTCATCCATATGAATATATCATTTGGGTCATTCCACGTCAAGTGGACCTGTCAGATTTTGTTCTAACTTTGCTCACAGATTCCTTTAAGCCTTAAAGGAAGTTCTGCAATGTTTTAGTTTCATATCTCTTGTGGTTCTGTCACTAGGGCTCCAAGAGCATGGGCTGCTTTGTCCATCACATTGAGCGCCGAATTATTTGTGCCATTTTTAGCTAGTCAGCATTCCACAGTAACAAATCCTTCTGCTCTGAAAATTTGCTCCTAGGGTCAAAATTTCCTGTAGATTTCAAAACTCACATTATGAGAGCTCTAGGAAGTATAGATTTTCCATAAAATATCCCCAAAGTAGGCTTCAAATTACATTTTGATTCCTGGGAAGCCACTTTTAGAAAATTATAGCTCTGGATCTACTTGACTCTGTGAGCTTTTGTTAGAAACCAAGAAAGTACTGCCCATATGCTACAAAATGTTCCAATCCAGATCTTCCTACCTGTTCTAGTTGCTGAGATATAAGGCATAAAAAATGGCCAAAATTAATTTGACAAAAATGGGTGCTACTATAGCGTGATTCCTACCTCGATTCGGCGGTCTACCTTTTAATTATAGCTTCTTACCTTGTTTACTAATTGCTTGTTTACATTCCAATGTCCATCGCCCTTGATGATTGGTTAGGTTTAGTCATGATATTTTCGTTAGTTTTAACGAAAATATCGTGACTAAACCTAACCAATCGTAGGTAGACCACATACTATAGTAGCACCGAAACTATTTTTTAAATAAATAAAATTGAATAATAAATAGCATTTTATATTTATTATATTTTCATTTATACCTTGGATAGGAATCACACTCTACAGCAGAGCTGGGCACTTGCGTTTTTTTGCGGTACTGCGGTACTACTACCGCACTACCAAACCGGTACCGCATAATGCAGTACCGCAAAGGATTGCTGAAAGTACAGCAGTACCGCTACCGCATTCAAATTTCCCGCGGTACTTTCCGCAGTACCGACCAACACAGTAGTACCGCAGTACCGCAAAAAAAACCGCAAGTGCCCAGCTCTGCTCTACAGTACTGTAGTTTCGAACCAAAATGGGTAGGAATCACCCTATAGTATCGAAGTCACCGGTAGGAATCACGCTATAGTAGCACCCAAAAATGTCCCATCTTTAAAACTCAAAATGATCATGTGGGACAGCTCATACCATACTCTAACAAAAACCAATGAAAAGAGCATATCCTGAAATACTAGGGCCTAGTTTTTTATTTTGGTGTCTTTCTTTTTTGTAGGTCTCGTAGAGCTTTGAAATTTTGTTCCGTGTGATGTTTCTAGCATCATATTTGTTAATTTATTTGCACTCCTGCATTGGTCTAATTGATAACTATTAAAGATAAAGATAATTTATTAATACAAAGGAGTTTGTTTCAGTTTTTTGAGAAATTGGCAACCCCATCACCAAGGGGCCATGCCTGATAGCCGTGCAGGTCCAGCCACAGGTCCCACCCACCCACCAACTCATCTTTCCTTGATTTTCTAACTGGATCCAGAACTGTGCAACTCCTTTTCAAAGCTTTCAAACAAATTTTCTATAGTAGACAAGGTATTCCCTGGCAGCATGTACCCTTTTCCCATGGCACTCGGTGTAGGAGCAGGAATAGTTGTCAAGATATGCTGCTCTGGAATCCAACAAGTGTCTTTTCTAGATGGCCACTGAAACTGTCATGCTGGCGCATGAGGGTGCATAAATGTAATTAATGCATCTTTTTCTTCCTCAGACTTCACAAATGTTTCCAAGCTACCACAAATCATCATAAATGCATGCCACATATTGGCCTGGTTGCAGTTTCAACTGTCGTTGATGAATGTCACTGTATATTCCAACATTGGCCACAAAATAACATGTATATCTTGAAACTCAGCTAGCTTGAATCTGTTTATCATTTACTGGAACAAAATGATGATTTTCTTGAGTTCCAGCTACTGTATGCCCATGATAAATCTTATTTCCTATGCTTCTCTCTCTGCTTCTATTTCATCAGTTGAAACAAAACAGAATGTAATTCCGTGCACATCTTTTTGGCAAAATTCAGAGATTGGTAGGTGTGAGAATCTGACCAGTTACTGGTCTTTGCAAGCTGGCACGAGCTGCCAATCTTTTCACAGTGCCCCCTACACCATCACATGCTGATTTTCCATGGCTGGTAGCAAAAAGTTCCATTCTGGTGTTATCCCACCAAAATCTTTGCTGTGCCAACAAAGGTTCATGAAATTTTTGTAGTTTTTGTACTGGCCTGCAGCACCATCACTGAAGTAATGAATGTGCTTGATTACTTCAAAATTTTCTTTCAGAAAGACATGTACTGCAACAGTATCATGCTTCAGACAGTCACTGATGACACAAAAACATTTACTTCTAATTTCATCTGAAACTTTGTGATACATTACAAAAGGATGCAGTGTTGCTTGGCTGTTGTCCCAGTGAAAACCTCAGGTTTTATTTCCTCCTTTAGGGACTTCAAGTGAGCACTTTGGTGATTTGAAACGTAATGATGACCACAAAGGAAGATAATTTTTGAAGTCAGTTCTGTGATAAAATTCTCTACTGACAACTGTTTCATAAACCCATTGTTTATATTCAATCATTTCTTGTGGATCCATTTCTGCTTGTTCTGTAAAAATAGCTGAAAGGTGATCTTCTAGTGCTGGTGCTCCAGGGCACAGTTCACACCATTGTAGCATACAGTCTTTTGACTCCAAATTGCAAACACATTTTTGCATCAGCATTTTGTAATCCTCATGAATATCAGCTCCAGCCAACATCAGTTTCATATTTTGGTGAATTGGACATACACAAACACTGTGTACCCCTGATACACCAACTGTCACACACCACTTTGGTCGAAATTCACAGAACTTAGAGAAGCCAATTTCAGGGCCATTTCAATCTTTGTAAGCAGTGTACATTTCTTTCAAATTGCTGAGCAGCAGTCTTTTTTGTTTTTGAAGCTTTTTTCCATTAATCCCAACAGACACCCAATCTTTCTTCCCTAGGCACATCTGGCTGAATTCATCATCATAAAACTTTTGAACTTTTACTACTACTTCCTCAGGCAGTGTTTTTCCTTTCTTTTTTCCTGGTATTGCAAGAATACCCGACTCTGCTTTCAACTTCCTGGCTGTTTTAACCATTCAAAGAGAAACTCCAAATTCTTCTGCTGTTTGTTATATAGACCAGCTGTTAGGCTCCACAGTTAGAATCTGCAGTTTCCTTTCTTTGTCTGATAATTCCATTTGGCTTAATTCAATTCTTCCAACAGTATTTCATAATCTTCACAATTTCTGCACCTCTGCTGACTTGTGCTAGCTTCTGTTTCACCCACATCAATCCCTGTAAGAGCTGCCATTTTCTGACCAATAGCTTCTTATGCTTGTCTTGTCTTTCTTTTGACATATCCTGGTAAATCTTTCTTGCTCACTTTTTGTGGCTTTACAGGGGAAATGTCAAGTGCTGAACAGCTGGTGTCTAGTTTCTGCTTTTGTGCTTCTGGTGGATCAAATGATTCACTTGATGATGTTGAACTGATTCTTTGGGATTGCGGAAGATTTACCGACAACAATTCACCGAGATATACAATTTATTGAGATATACAATTCACCAAGATATACAATTTATCGTGATATACAATTCACCGAGATATACAATTTATCGAGATATACAATTTATCGAGAATGAAAAAAAAAATTAAAAGACTAAAGGCAACTCACACCAGCATCGTGGTAGTGCTTCGGCAGTTTAAAATTTAATGTTCAGACACTAGTCATCAAGTGTACTTCAAAGTTTTAACCCATCATGCCTCTCCAATTTATAGAATCGGAAAAGAGAAAGAAGAAGCTGATTAGCAATGGCTATTTCTTTTATAAAGACAGGCAAAGTGATAATAAAATATATTGGAAGTGCGATAAATATCATACAACAAAGTGCAAAGCACGGATAACTACATTTGACGATGAAATTGTTAAAACTCTGAACGAACATAATCATGTTTGTGACGCCGCTAATAATGAAGCAAAGATGATCATTGAAAAGATATGCAAAAGTGCTAAATCTACCACCGACGCACCTCATGCATTAATATCGAACGAGCTTACAGAGTGTAGTGAAGCGGCAGCTTCTAAACTTCCAAAAATGCAAAGTATTAAAAGAACAATAAGAAATATTCGGGTGCAAAATAATTCTTTCCCTTCCCTCCCACTGTGTCATAGTAGTGAATTGACTTTCACTAACGAATATATTAAATCTTACAGAGGTGATAACTTTTTACTATATGATTCCGGGCCTATTGAGAAGCGCATATTAATTTTTGCTACCCAACGGAACGCTCAGTTATTGGCAAATAGTGACCATTGGTATGGTGATGGAACGTTTAAAACAGTTCCACTATTGTTCCACCAGCTATATACATTACATGGATTAAAGGAAAACATTTCAATTCCACTAATTTACGCTTTATTACCAGATAAATCGGAAGCAACCTATAGTACACTCTTAGAGCAGATGAAAATTAGTGCACCCTTGTCTATCCCATTATCAATAACTATTGATTTCGAGCCAGCAATGATTAAAGCATGCAAAAAAGAATTCCCTAGTGCAGGGGTTCCCAAATTGTGTCCGCGGAACACTTCTCACGGTATACAAGTGTTCCGCGGGACACCAATTTGGGAACCCCTGCCCTAGTGCAATATTAAGAGGGTGCTTTTTCCATTTCGCACAGTGTATTTTTCGTGTGATACAAACTAATGACTCAAATGAAGATATAAAATGGATGCAAATTTCGCTTTACTTCTCTGTTATTTGCCTGCTTTAGCATTTGTACCTGTTGACACGGTTGTAACTGCATTCGAATTATTGTGCGATAATATCATCTTCCCCTTAAATCACAAGTCATAATCGATTACTTTCGAAGATACCTGGATAGGGCATCCCGACAGAAGAAATCGTCGCCGACCTCCGAAGTTTGCGCACGCGATGTGGAACATTTATCAAACAGTTTTGGATTGTTTACCGAAAACAAACAATTCAGTCGAAGGATGGCACAGAGCGTTTGAAACGCAAGTTGCCGCACACCACCCAATATATGGAAGTTTATAGAATGTCTTAAGAAAGAACAAAACTATAATGAAGTTCGCATCGATCAATACTTGGCTGGAAGGACAACGCATCCTCAAAAGAAAATATACCGCGACTCAGCTGAACGCATCAAAAAAATTGTAGAAAGCTTCCATTCTTATGAAAAATCATGATTATTTGCGCGCGATAGCTCATAACCTTGCTTTTTAACATTAAATAAACTTACACCCGAAACTTAAATTTTAAGTCTTATAACGTTTTTAGTTAAATTTATTTTTTAAAACCTTTCGTGTTGATGTCAATTTAGATTTTTACTTTTGACCATTATTTAACCTTGCTTTTTAGGTTTCAGGTTACTTTGTTAAATTTACATTCATAACTTCAATTTTGTACACTTAACTTTTACAGTGTTAATAAAATAAAATTTGTTTTAATTTTGTAGTTTTATTTTCATTGGTGAATTGTTGTCGGTAAATTCGGTAAATTGTTGTCGTTAAATTGTATATCTCAGTGAATTGTTGTTGGTGAATTGTTGTTGGTGAATTGTTGTTGTTGAATTGTTGTCGGTAAATCTTCCGGATTCGGATTCTTTGTATTTCAGCCCTCTGTTCCTGCAATTAGGACAAAGTTTCTGTCCAGGCTTCATGTCTTTGCCAGTCTCTTCCAACAGTTGAGCTGTTGCAATGTCAATTGCCAAAGTGATTTTTGGGGTAATGTTGATTTATGATATTCAAATGGGTCGCAATAGTGCTTCTGCAGACTCTCATATCTGGTCAAAAGAAGCTGTTTATGGTGCAAGCATATGCATGCACCATCCTTAAATTGGACTACTACTATTCCTGTTTGAAGAAAAAGTAGTTGTCTTTCCTGAACTGTCAGCTCTGTGAACAGTTTCAAACCACATTTTCTGGAATATGTTTTCAGATGACACTCTGTTCCCTCTTTATTTCCAATAGTACAAGCTTCCAGTTTTCTTTCAGTTTCCATGGGTTCTCCCACATGAACACTACTGGTATCTGATGATTCTGCCATTTTCAGTTTTGATCTGTAAACAATAATAGTCATGTATTACAGGTAGAACATAAATAAAAATATTATGTATAGCCTAGCACATAGCATCTAGTCCTGCACAATATAATCGGTAATAAGAACAAAAGAAAAATTAAAAAAAGTACCAATGAAATAACAATTATAATGCTAGAAACAGAACAAAATTTCAAAGCTCTACTAGACCTACAAAAAAGCAAGACACCAAATAAAAAACTAGGCCCTAGTATTTCAGGACATGCTCTTTTCATTGGTTTTTGTTAGAGTATGGGTGCGAGCTCTCCCACATGATCATTTTCAAAAATAAAATAAAAAAGGGGGAAAATTTTCATTATTGTTCTACACATTTGAATGTGGTATCATTTAATAGATCTCTTCATGCTGATTCTAAAAATTTATAGTTTTATAGGTCTACCGTAAGATGTTTGGGAGTTATTGCCCATTAAAATTAGGTGGTAAAGTGGGGCCCCCAAGATTTTTGGGGCAAGTGTAGTTTATGTCCCCCTGACACAAAAAGGGACACGAACTACACTAGGTCAAAGTTGGGGAACATAAACTACACTAGGATCTTGGTAAATTTTTACAAGTGTATATTACAGGCTTTGTAAATCAAAACTATGTTTTTCTGATGGTTTTTGATGTGGTTTGACCAAAGGTTAATTTCATTCAAACAACATCAAATTGGAAAAACATAGTTTTAATATATAACCTAGCCTAACATAACCTAACCTAAAATTCCAAAATTCCTCAAAAGCCTGTAATGTACTCTTGTAAAAAAATACCAGGATCTTTATGAGACATTTTTAAAATGAATCTATCAAATAAAACATTAAAACTAATGAAAATATTATGACAATGTAACCAATCATTAATATATATATATATATTGATGATTGATTAGGTTAAGTTGTAATATTTTCATTAAGTTTTAATGTTTTATTTGATTAGGTATACACATAGAAAGTTGGGGAATGCAAACTACACTAGGATAATGTAGGGGAACGTAAACTATACTAAGATAATGTAGGGGAACTTAAACTACACTAGGCACCACAGAGGGATGTAAACTACACTAGGCACCACAAGGGGGTGTAAACTACACTTGCTCAGAAGATTGGAATACAGGGATAGATTAAAGGAACTAGGTATGTTTACTTGTTTAGTTTTGAGACACATTGTATGAGGGTACTAATTGTATAAGAGTACTAAGACCAATTATAGAAAAAGAAGACTGTGTGGAGCTACAAAAAGATCTACAAACTATATATGCATGGGCAGATGCAAACAATATAGCCTTCAATGAAGACAAATTTGAACTAATTAAGTATGGACCAAATAAATACCTGAAAGAACAATTCAACTACACTGGACCCACAGGAAAAGATATTGTACAAACTGATCATGTAAGGGATCTAGAGAATATATTATCTGAAGATACAACATTCAACAGGCACATTGACAAGTAACCTCATCATGCAAACAACTAATAGGATATATACTGAGGACATTCAGAACTAGGGACAGTATGACCATGCTTACCCTGTGGAAATCACTTGTTCTTCCATGCATTGACTACTGCTCTCAATTATGGTTTCCCCACAAACAGAATGAATTGCAAAAATTGAGAGCCTACAAAGAACCTTTACCTTGTATATTAAACAACCTGATGGGCAACAGTTAGTAAAAACAAATTAAACTACTGGGATAGGCTCAGAGACCTTGACCTTTATTCCATAGAGAGAAGGTTTGAGAGATACATCCTAATCAACACCTGGAAAATTCTAGAATGGCTTTTAGTTGCCCCCAATACTGAACCAATTGGGCCCACCTTAACAAGAACTGGCAGAATGTGTCAAAAATATCACCTCCCACCAAACAGTCTGAGGGTCATTCCACGTCAACTCAGCCACAAAATGGCACTTTTTGCACTCACCCCTTTCAATTTTGCTCATACTTGGCACAATAGCAGATATACATGCCAAACTTAAATTCCCAAATTATTAGAGCTGACTGACCTTTGGTTACTGAGATACAGGTCACAAAGTTGTGACATTTTGACCTTTTTTGCGTTAAATGACTATTTTCAAAACGATGTAACTAAAAAACTATTAAAGCTAGAGCATTGATTTTGGTCTCATTTTAAAGCTCTTTAGTAGCCCCTTGTTTATTGTCTCTTGTTAAATATCTCTACTGTGAAAAATAAAAAAATCCCTTCAAAAGTTGACCTTTGACCTTGAATAAAAAAAAAATACCTTCTCCTAAAAAATTCAATTTTTTTACATTAATACCTTGAGTCATGTACAACAAAATCCCAAGAAGCTGTAAGTGGCTGATAACTAGTTCAATGTATAAAAAATAAATGAAGTTGGCATCATTCTTCAATTTTAGATTTTTTTTGTCAGTTCATTTATTTAAAAGTTCTGTTCTGATATAGTGTCAGTGAAGACTTAGTTCAACTTAACATTATTAGTTCAAAAACCTTTTTGTGACCTGTGCCAAAAGAAGTCTTTTAAAAGACAACCAGGGTTAAACCCCTCGACAGCCCCAAATCTACTGGAGTAGCGCTGATCCAAAGGCCCAACTAGTATATAAGTACTGTCAACTTTACAGAGTTGACTCCTGACTTCAAGTTAAAGTTAATTTATTTTTACTAAATACATGTATAAAAATTTATTTAATAATTCATTAATTGTTCATTGTTTTCTTTTCAGGATTTTCTTTGTGCTTTTGTGATTTCAGAGTACAAACATGGAACATTTAAAACTGAAACAGAAGTGTGCTGATCCTTTGCTGCGTCACAAAGGTCAGTGTCGAAAGAAGAGTTTGAGAATTGTACCACAGGAACTTGTAAATAAGTTTCCCGATCTGCACTTAACACTACATCACAGACTTTGTAAGCAGTGTAGAGAACATCTTGAGTCCTTGCCTGAGAAAGGAATAGGCACTTTGAATTCAGACATAAATGATGATTCTTCTTGTAGTAGTGAACCACCTGAAGATCTTGAGAAAATTGAAAATGTTGACAATAGTGATGCATCAACTTCAGAGCAAAACCATGAGATGTGTACTTTGAATGCTTCTTTTGTTTCAATTGGTGAATCACCCATAAAAAAGAGAAAGCTTGTAGAGCAAAAGTCATATGGAGCTAAAAAACTAAGCAAGGTGACAGAGACAGTTAAGAAGAGAATGGAAACAGTTGCAGGAAAAGAGATTTCTGACTCACAATTTAAGGAGCCATCTGGAGATGTAGACTGTTTAGAAATAATAAATCAACTCAAGGAAAAATTCAAAAATGAAAATACTAAAAGAAGTGATAAAATAAAAATCCTCACTGTATTGCCCAAAAGTTGGAGCATTAGGAAAATTGCTTCAGAATTTAACACAACAAGGCATACAGCATCTATTGCTAAAAAAATAGTTGAAGAAAAAGGTGTCCTTTCAGACCCAAATCCAAAGGGTGGGAAAAGAATTAAACAGGATACTGTTGACGCTATTAAAGCATTTTATCTTTCAGAAGACATCAGTAGAACAATGCCAGGAAAGAAAGACTATTGTAGTATCATTGACAATGAAAGAGGAAGGATACATTTGCAAAAGCATCTTTTACTTTGCAATTTAAAAGAAGCCTATCATATTTTCAAAGAAAGAAATCCTTTGGTTAAGGTGGGATTCAGTAAATTTGCAGAATTGCGTCCAAAGCAGTGTGTTATTGCTGGAGCAACAGGAACTCACTCAGTATGTGTCTGTACAATTCATCAGAATGCCAAACTTATGTTTGTAGGAGCTGAATTAGAAAAACTAACTGCAAATGATGACACACCTATTAAGAATGTACGTCATTGTGTTGCCTTTATGGAATGCAATCCTGCCTCACAGAAATGCTGCCTCAGACAATGTGAACAATGTGGAGATCCATCAGATTTAAAAAACAGACTACTGGACATATTTACAAACAACTTCATTGATATCATAAATTTTAAAAAGTGGACCAATACAGATCGGTCAAATCTTGAATCAGTAGAACTGAATACAGATGAATATATTGACCAATTCTGTAACCAACTGAAAGAATACCAGATACATGACTTCAAGACAAAGATGCAAGCAACTTATTACCGTGAAACAAAAATGTCTTTGAAAGATGGTGAGGTCCTTGCTGTGTGTGATTTTGCTGAAAATTATTCCTTTATTCTTCAAGATGAGGTTCAGAGCTTTCACTGGAACAATGAGATGGCTACTCTACATCCATTTGTTATTTACTATAAAAAGGAAGATGAGATTGCTCACCTTAGCTTTGTTATTATTTCAGAGTGTAACATCCATAACACAGTTGCTGTACATTTGTTTCAAAAGCATCTGATAAAATTCCTAAAAGATAATATCTCATCCATCGGTTCCATCCACAAAATAATTTACTTTTCAGATGGGTGTGCAGGACAGTATAAGAACTGCAAAAACTTTTTGAATCTTTGCCATCACAGAGATGATTTTGGAATTGAGGCAGAATGGAATTTTTTTGCAACAAGTCATGGAAAGGGACCCTGTGATGGTGTTGGAGGCACAGTTAAGAGATTAGCTGCAAAAGCTAGTCTACAACGACCTTATGATGAACAGATCCTTACTGCAGAACAGTTATATACATTTGCAAGTGAAAATATTGTAAATATAAAATGTCATTTTTCAACCAATAAAGAGCATGAAGAGGAAAGCCAACTTCTCCAAGAAAGACACTCAACTGCAAGGACTATTGCTGGTACACAGAAATTACACCATTTACAGCCAGTTTCATTGACTTCTCTTAAGGTTAAACATTATTCATTATCAGATTATTCAAATATTGAGAAAGTTACTGAAAAGGAAGAAGTTGTGACTGAGGAGAAAATACATGGTTTTGTTACTGCTGCATATGATGGCCATTGGTGGGTGGCATATGTGCTGGAAAAGATACCAGAGAATAGAGAAGTAAAAGTCACATTCCTTCATCCTCATGGCCCAAACCCATCATTTGTGTATCCTGGTCGACCAGATGAATTAATCTTACCATATTCAGATATTCTAACACAAGTTGAGGCATCTACTACTAATGGACGAACATACAGGATTTGCAAAGAAGTTACTTTGAAGGCATCCAAAGCTTTGGCAGATCTACAGCACAGAAAGGTAAGAATTCAAAATTAAAATGGTCATGTAACTATATATACACTGCATACATTTTAAGTTGTGATAAATGGAAATCAATGAGCACTATACCTATACATATTGTATGTACATTTTAATATGTTACTTGTATTTGTTAATTAGGTAGCTATCTAGGTATACATTAAAAATTGTTTTCTCTTCTAGAAATCACAATAAATTGGGTGGCCCACAAGAATCTTGTCAACTACTGAAAACCATCACATACATGCACAACATACAGGTGAGGTGGGTAAAGAACAAATATTTAAAAATAAGCATTTGCTTGTTTGTAGAAGGCTGCAGATAGTATGTAGATATGGGTTGTATTTGTAAGAGATTGAGCTGACCTTAGACAAAAATGGTTACTGACATACAAGGTCACAAAGTCATGACTTTTTGACAATTTTTGTATAAAATGACTTTTTTCAAAATGTTGCTTGAATTCATTATTTTTTATACATTGAACTAGTTATCAGCCACTTACAGCTTCTTGGGATTTTGTTGTACATGACTCAAGGTATTAATGTAAAAAAATTGAATTTTTTAGGAGAAGGTATTTTTTTTTTATTCAAGGTCAAAGGTCAACTTTTGAAGGGATTTTTTTATTTTTCACAGTAGAGATATTTAACAAGAGACAATAAACAAGGGGCTACTAAAGAGCTTTAAAATGATACCAAAATCAATGCTCTAGCTTTAATAGTTTTTTAGTTACACCATTTTGAAAATAGTCATTTAACGCAAAAAAGGTCAAAATGTCACAACTTTGTGACCTTGTATCTCAGTAACCAAAGGTCAGTCAGCTCTAATAATTTGGGAATTTAAGTTTGGCATGTATATCTGCTATTGTGCCAAGTATGAGCAAAATTGAAAGGGGTGAGTGTTTTAGGTGGCTGACTTGATATGGAATGACCCCTGAGAAGGATTCAAGCTCTTCAATAAAATAGTATCTCTAGGCAGGGTTCTCGCCTGTTTAACTCCTTGCCTCAGTACCTTAGAGATATAAGTGCAGTCCCAGTAGATACCTTTAAAAAACACTTGGACATGTTTTTAGCCAACATACCTGACCAACCCACAGTACCAGGGTATTCCTCTGCCAGACCAGCCCCCACAAATTCAATAGGGACCAAATCGGGATAATATGAGTTTCATTGTACTCAGAATATCAAAAGCAAATATAATTATAAAATATTAAAGTATAATTTTCTCATCATTTTCATATAAGTCACTATGCTCGCAGATGCGTCCTTACCAAATTATGTAGATTTGAATATTATGACATTTTTGCAGCATTTTTTTTCCCGCCCTTCCAATATTTGATTGGTGACATCATGAGAACAGATATATGAGCTAGGCTTTTTAAATTACTAGTTCCACTTCTGTTAGTTTTTCATAGATGTTGGTCGCGATGACATGTGAAGGGTGCGAAATATTTTGAGGATTTAATATATGAAGTGCATTCTAATGACTCCCGAGCAATAGAAATATTTACAAAACACAATATTTTACCATCGACCTGTAAGTGTGAATTGTGCGGAAATGAGTGCTCATTAGTAGAAGCTCACTATAGATTTAAGTGCAATGCGTATTCGAAAATTGATACTCTAGGTCAGGTTAGGTTATTAGGTTAGGTTAGGTTAATTAATACCAAAATACATTTTCCTAGTAATATTTGATGTGTTGTGCTTAGATTTTGACCTCCATTTCCCTTTAAAATGAGCCAAACTTCAAAGTACTATAACTTTGTTGGATCTCATTTCCGAGGGAAATGGAGGTCAGATTTGAACAAATCACATCAAATACTACTAGAAAAATGTATTTTGGTGTGTAAAATGACTGAGTTATTCTTTATACATAATTACCCCAAATCGTATGGCAGGAGCAAGAGAAAAGAATGGTGGTGACCCCGTCGTGGCCCCGCCTCAGGAGGTAAATTCAATGGGAGATATGATACAGATGTTCAAAATGTTTTCAGGTTTGGACAATTTAGATCAGTGGTGCACAAACATTTTTGATGTGAGGGCCAAACCAACCATCTGTTTTATATGTGGGGGGCCAGATATATAGATATTCTATTTTTTATAAATATGCATTTTTATAACCAGGGCTAATATTTCAGATTTTTCTTTGGGTAGCTACCCTTTTCATGTGAAAAATGTGAATTGAAAAGACCCATGGGGGCCACATTTGGCCTGCGGGCCAGGGTTTGTGCATCACTGATTTAGATGTATGTAACTTTTTGTTATTAGAGACTGAAGTATTTTTTATAAGAGTACATTACAGACTTTTGAGGAATTTTGGAATTCTAGGTTATGTTATGTTATGTTAGGCCTAGGTTATATATTAAAACTGTTTTTTCCGATTATTTTTTATGTTGTTTGAATGAAATTAACCTTTGTTCAAACCATATCAAAAACCATCAGAAAAATATAGTTTTGATTTCCAAAGCCTGTAATGTACACTTGTAAAAATTTACCGACGGATGGGATAACTCATAGGCATAAGAAAATTAGAAAAAAACTTGTTGACTTGATCTACAAAAATATTTGGTAAATGTACACTATTACACCTGTCTCCCTTTTGAGGTGAAATTTATGTTTTTCCTATGGTTTTTGATGTGTTTTGAACGAATCTGACCTTCAAAACCATCGGAAATGACTCGTTTTTGAGATCCCCCCCCCCCCCCCCCCGGCAATGTGGGGGAAATCACAGAAAACGAGTCATTTCCGACGGTTTTGAAGGTCAGATTCGTTCAAAACATCAAAAACCATAGGAAAAACAAATTTCACCTTCAAAATTGACCTAACCTATCCTAACAACCTAACCTATCCTAACTTAACTAAACCTAACAGCAACACAAACGAACACACAAACGAAGGTATGAACACACAAACGACTGTACAAACACACACTAGATACACACCAAAAAAATGTTTATATCTTGAAAACGAAGCATTTGCGACGGAAACGCTATAGAAGGAAAGTGTCTTAGAATTAAAAAATCTACTTAATGAACATATAATAATTGCTGGACGTTAGATAGGTGTAATAGTAGAATAATACCAAATATTTTTTCAGTCATAGAGTAGTAGATTTTTGGGATGACTTGCCATATGATGTGGTAAACAGTAGTTCATTAGTTAATTTTACGAAAAATTTAGATACTTTCATGACTGAAAGAAACAGTTTATAGATTGTATAATGTATATAGTGTATATTCTTAGCTTAAGAACCTAAAAATTTTTTATAGTGGGCACACTAGGGGCCACTTTGGCCCATCGAGGTGGCTCCACTATATAAAAACTACCTGTACATTGGCAATAACCAATTTTTACAAAACTAATTAATTATCAATTTAAAACTAAAGATAGAATCTCTGGATCCAGAGGATCAGTCGTAATAGGCTACTATCCACAAATATGTTACACTCTATATCTATTTATAACTGACATGCAAATATATCAGAGCCAAAGAAACCAGTCAATTTCATTATGGTACCCATCAATACCAGTACCTTGCCAACCAAACATAAGTCACAGTCCATATCAATTGCGGACCAAGTCACAATTACAACCATATACATTACAATATATATACTTAGGAGGAAAAGTGTAGGTGTGGCTGTAAAGACTGTACAGTAATGTAGAAATGTGTGTGCACCCATTTTGG
This sequence comes from Bathynomus jamesi, assembly GCA_023014485.1. NCBI lineage: Eukaryota > Metazoa > Arthropoda > Malacostraca > Isopoda > Cirolanidae > Bathynomus > Bathynomus jamesi. Next base: position 96,465 of record JAJOZX010009240.1, read on the forward strand.
GTCTCCCATTTAAAGGTGTTTGTGGCAAAAAATTGTGGGGCAAGTGAAGATCATGAGTTTTTCAATACCTCACAGTACTATTGGGGGCACCGCTTGGCAGAGGAATCTCTTTAAATGGGGTGTGTACAGACAGAGAGTATCCCTTAACCCAAGATACTGCCTCCCTATATCCCACAACACTTGTATTGAGCTGTGGGATCTATCACCTAAATGCACATAATATATATGAAATAAACTAGTACCATTCATGCAATAAAAATGGGCTTAAACACTATCACCAGATGTCCCTTGCAGACATCAAACTATCCAACCTTCTTTTGAAAGAATCAAGTGTATCTGAAGTCACGACTTCTTCTGTCAGACTGTCCTAAAACTTAATTACTCTTTTGTAAAACTGTTTTCTTAAATTTGTTCTACATCTTGGCTTAAATAATTTCATACTATGACCTCTAGTCTGGTTATTGTGATCTTTAATGAAAAGAGAATCAAAATCTATCTTATCCAACCCTTTTATCATTTTATACACCTCTATCATATCACCCCTTAACCTCCTCCTTTTTAATGAGAACATGTTTAGACATGCCAGTCTTTCCATATATGTCAATTATCTTAAGAGATGGGATCATTCTTGTTGCTCGTTTCTATACTTTTTCTAGTTTTTCAATATCTTGTATCAAATAGGGACTATTAAATTGAATACAGTATTCGAGGAGGGGTCTCACATATGAAATGTATAGTTGCTTTATAATATTGGGTGATTTGTATTCAATGTGTCTGCATGAGATTGAGTCTAGCATTTGATAAAATGGGTTGGATAAGATAGATTTTGAGTCTCTTTTCATTAAAGAAAGATCATAATAACCAGACTAGAGGTCATAGTATGAAATTATTTAAGCCAAGATGTTGAACAAATTTAAGAAAACATAGTTTTACAAACAGAGTAATTAAGTTTTGGAACAGTCTGACAGAAGAAGTGGTGACTTCAAATACACTTGATTCTTTCAAAAGAAGGTTAGATAGTTTGATGTCTGCAAGGGATATCTGGTAATGGTGTTTAAGCCCATTTTTATTGCATGAATGGTACTCATTTAGGTTAATATTCATTTATTGACCCAGTCACACCCAGCTATAACAGCAATATATATTGAATAACCAATCAAAACTGAATAAGAAAATAATATATTATCTTGTGCAAATTTGGATAAAATATACTTTTTTTAAAAAATATTTCTACTTTCTAATATTATATATATAAATTTTGGTGGGTTTGTTTATTTTGGCTACCTTTTTTAGACTTTTTTGGATATTTTTCTTGGCTTTTTTTTTGGCTACTTTTTCTTGTTTTTACCTACTTCTTTCTGTTTTTTATTAGTGTGGTGATTTTCGTTCTACTGTTATGACGTGTCAATCTTGTGAACTTGATTTTGAAGACCTAATCTGCCTTGTTGGCCTCGATGAAGATAAAAGTTTTTTCCAATCATGGCATAATTCTGACATCCGTGATTTGCCCTAAATGTAATAAGTACTGCCTGTATTTTAAGACAAGACTCGAAGGTGTTTACGTGCCGTAAAAAAAATCCAAAAACTAAGCGTGAGTGTGGATTTACTGTTTCTATCTCATTACCGGAAATATTTCATACGATACTTGTTCCTGGCAGAACATCCTGATGATTCTACAGTTCTGCATCACTTCCTTACTGCAATTGCAGAACTATATCCTCCAAATTAAGGTGACTGGTTAGGTTAAGTTAGGTTAGGTTGTTAGGTTAAGTTGTGTTTAGCACAAATGCAAACTTTTCTGGTTGATTTTGAGGTGTTTTGCACGAATCTGCCATCCATTTCCTGTGCAAATGCGTAGTTTTTAAGATGACGGTATCTGGAAAACTACGCATTTGCACAGGAAACGGATGGCAGACTCGTGCAGAGCACCTCCAAATTGACCAGAAACGTTTGCTCTCATTATAAAAAGAGACTGAGTCAAAAAACGAATAATTACCCTAGTTTGTTTCATATATATTGTGTGCATTTGGGTGATAGATCCCACAGCTCAACACAGGTGTTGTGGGATATAGGGAGGCAGCATCTTGGGTTAGGGAATACTCTCTGTCCTTACACACCCCATTTAAAGAGATTCCTCTGTTGAGCAGTGCCCCTCCACAGTACTGAGGTATTGAAAAAAACTCATGATCTTCACTTGCCCCACAAACACCTTTAAATGGGAGACCCAAAATGGGTGCACACACATTTCTACATTACTGTACAGCCTTTACAGCCACACCTACACTTTTCCTCTTAAGTATATATATTGTAATGTATATGGTTGTAAATTGTGACTTGGTCCACAATTGATATGGACTGTGACTTATTTTTGGTTGGCAAGGTACTGGTATGATGGATACTGTAATGAAATTGACTGGATTCTTTGGATCTGATATATTTGCATGTCAGTTATAAATAGATATAGAATGTAACATATTTGTGGATAGTAGCCTATTATGACTTTGATCCTCTGGATCCAGAGATTCTATCTTTAGTTTTAAATTAACAATTAATTAATTTTGTAAAAATTGGTTATTGCCAATGTACAGGCAGTTTTTACATAGTGGAGCCACCTCGATGGGCCGAAGTGGCCCCTAGTGTGCCCCTATAAAAATTTCTTATATTCTTATTTGCTTTATTTGATTCCATACAGTGATTTGAGGGTTTAAGTTCATTAGTCACAGTAACACCCAAGTCTTTCTCTTTATCATCATTTTTAATCCAAATTCCATTCATACTGTATTCAAATTCTGAATTTTTTGCCCAATGTGCATAACCTTGCACTTATCAACATTAAATTTCATCTCCCACTTATCTGCCCAGGTTGTTACTCTGTCTAAGTCTTTTTATATGGTCATTGCTCGCCTCCTGCTACTGACTTAAGTTTAACATTATGGTCTAATTTTGTATCAAAGCAAATTTTGAGGTTTTACATGATAGACCCTTCTCTAAGAAAGAACATAAGAAGAAGAACATAAGGAATTTTTATAGTGGGCACACTAGGGGCCACTTCGGCCCATCGAGGTGGCTCCACTATGTAAAAACTGCCTGTACATTGGCAATAACCAATTTTTACAAAACTAATTAAGTATCAATTTAAAACTAATTAATTATCAATTTAAAACTAAAGATAGAATCTCTGGATCCAGAGGATCAAAGTCATAATAGGCTACTATCCACAAATATGTTACACACTATATCTATTTATAACTGACATGCAAATATATCAGATCCAAAGAATCCAGTCAATTTCATTATGGTACCCATGAATATCAGTACCGTGCCAACCAAAAATAAGTCACGGTCCATATCAATTGCGGACCAAGTCACAATTTACATCCATATACATTACAATATATATATACTTAGGAGGAAAAGTGTAGGTGTGGCTGTAAAGACTGTACAGTAATATAGAAATGTGTGTGCACCCATTTTGGGTCTCCCATTTAAAGGTGTTTGTGGGGCAAGTGAAGATCATGAGTTTTTCAATACCTCACAGTACTATGGGGGGCACCGCTCGGCAGAGGAATCTCTTTAAATAGGATGTGTAAGGACAGAGAGTAACCCCTCACCCAAGATGCTGCCTCCCTATATCCCACAACACCTGTGTTGAGCTGTGGGATCTATCACCCAAATCACCTAGATCATTTATATAGACAACAAAAAGCAGAGGTCCCAGAACAGACCCCTGTGGGACTCCGCTCAATACGGGTCTCCAAGTAGACTTATTTCCATTTAGATGAACTCTCTGTTTTCTATTTCTCAGCCATTCTTCTATCCAGTCAGCTATATGACCTTATACTATGGGCTCTAACTTTTACCAACAATCTTACATGAGGAACAGTATCAAATGTCTTTGCAAAATCTAAGTATACTATATCTACTGACTCTTTATTGTCCAAATGCAATAGGACTCCATCATAAAATTCAATCAAGTTGGTTAGACAGGATCTTCCCTTTCGAAAGCCATGCTGGCTATCATTTATAAGGTTGCACTCTTCAAGGAACTTCATTTGTGTAGGCTACTTTGGTGGTAATAAGTAGTTGTATGTTAGTTGGCGAACTTGAAATTGACATTTTACAAGATTTTGGTATTATTAAAATATAGCTCATGACTTGGATTACCTCGATAGGCCTCGGTGGCTTCATGTTTTCCAAATGTAAATGTATTGTTAAAGGTAAGGGGATAGTCGTGTGGAAGATTGTGACGAGTAGACAGATAGAGGAACCTAGTTTTGGGGGCAGTGAAAGCCACAACGTTTTCTTTGGCTCCAATCAGAGATAGTAGAAAGATCAGAGGTCACAATTTTGGCGCGAGATTCACGCTTTTTACTTCAAACTCATGCTCTCACGCTCGGAACTTGAAATCTCTTCACTCCTCTTAGGGCTTAGACCCTCCACCAGGGGTTTGCGACACCTGCGACAGTCAATCTCACGCGTTCCTTCAGTTTGGGGTTGACAGCTAAGGAGGAATGGAATCATTGGTATAGGAATGGATAGGACAGGAAGTGTAACTTAATAGATAAAAAAAAAGAAAAGAGTAGGTGGCAGGACAGAGCCCTGAGAAACACTATTATTAATAGCTTTAGGAGAAGAACAGTGGCCATCTATTACTGCAGCTATATCTCGACCAAAAAGAAAATTAGAGATATACGCACAGACAGAAGGATAGAAACTGAGCGAGGGCAATTTGAAAATTAAAGATTTGTGCCAGACTCTATTAAAAGCTTCTGATATGTCTAGCGCAATATCAAAAGTTTCACCAAAATCCCGAAAGAAGGATATGACCAAGAGTCAGAGAAATACGCAAGAATATCGGCAGCAGAGGGCAGTGGCGTAGTGATGGGTGCAAGGGGGGGCTCGTGCCTTGGGCGCCGGTTTCTGGGAGGCGCCAAATCGGCCAAGCGAGCAAATTTTTAGCAGGAAATTTGCTTTTTTCCATCCGCGGCCTGGAGGCAAGTTTGGACATGTATCATAACCACAGACAGGAGTAGTAATAATAGTAGTAATAATACTATAATAGTGTTTATTTCTGGTAAAAAAAAATTAAATTTAAAAATTGATTTATTAATAAAAACTGGTACATACAGAAACAAATTGATACATACATGCTAATATAGCAAATGTATCAAAAGAAGTGTATTAAATAAAATCGTGACAAAAATATAGAAATATGATGTGCATTGCCACAAGCTTTAACCAATTGAGCCAATGACCTAGCAGTTAACCACTGCCTTAAGTGTGCTATATAAACTATTGCGGTTGTGACAGATTGTAATCTATTCACATAGTTAGTGAATGACAAATATTTAAATAACCACTATTATAATTTTAATGCCGAAAATTTATTTAATTTCTGCTATCAGCAGGTAGCTTTCAAACAGAATGAGTGAAATACAGAAATCCCCAGCGTTAACGACCTTCACATTAGCGGAAACTTCACTTGGACGAACTAAATCGCTGTCTGGTCGTTAACATTCAGTTTAACGTAATACAGGTCGTTAAAGTGAAGGTGACGTCACCGGAATATTATTGGAACCAGCCCACGGATGAGGTTGCGGTCAGTTGTTTCCTGTTGTATTGCGTGGGCAGTGGGGACTCCGAATCGTTAAAGTGAAGGTGACGCCACCGGAATATTATTGGAACCAGCCCTCGGATAAGGTTGCGGTCAGTTGTTTCCTGTTGTATTGCGTGGGCAGTGGTGGCGAGTGATTGTGTATGTGCATAGTGCCGCCTCCAAGTGTTGTGCATGTTTGGCGTCTATGAAAAAAACTATAGAGGGCTATGGGTTGATTGCCTGTGCCCTCATCCGTTGGAAATTTCCAGCAGACTTCAGTGGAGGGTTACCGACAAAAGCCCTATGCTTTTTCGTTAGAGAGTTATGAATATGTAGGTCTTTAAAGGACCTTTTTATATTTAAGTGATTACGGTAATTTTAGCGCCGGAATTTGGGAAGCCTTATGTTAATGAAAAGAAATTGCCCCACCTTAATTTTGCTGGGTCCTTGGTTTGCTTCGATGTAGGGCGTTACGATCATCTTCGGTGTAGGGCCGCCACGATCGAGTTTCGCGACGAATTAACTTTATGTAATTAATATAATATAAACACTTTTAGGTATAGGCCTATCCTGTGGTTTATTATAAGGAATTCACTCAGAACTTTAGGGGGACAAAGACATCCTCCCTGTTTAAAGCTTCGCTGTAACATAAACAGCCCTGAGAGCCGTTCCTTGGTTCGCTTGTATTTTCATTATTATTTGCCGATCTAGCAAAATTTTGTTTGGTCTACTTCCCTGTGGTAGACTAAACAATAAATTGAGTTTTCTTGTTGCTATGTGAGGCTGATTCATACATACAGGTTCTTTGTACGTATGGCAATTATTTCATTCCCAATAGGCTATGTCGCCAATCCCGAGGCATTTTTGTATGGATATTTAATTCAATTAATTAATAATTTATATTTAATTATGAAATAAATGTACCACATATGATACCATGTTGTGAGTGCGTATAGTTTTTCCATATACTGGGGGGGGCCGGAGAAAAATTTGTATGTTGTAGATCAAATTTTTTGATAAACTGTGTTTTAAACCATGTGAAATGGATTGAAAAGAATGAAATAGGAATTTAGGAAGAGAGAGGTTACTCAAGACCTATTCAAATATGAAAGTTCAAGAGGCCAACTTCTCAAGTTTAGTTAAAGTTATGTCAATCAGTTTGACTCCCTTTTGGTATAGGAAATTTATGGAATTAAAGTAAAGTTATTAAGCATTTTAACTTTGCTCAGTTTGTGTAAGGTTTATAAGTCACCAGTCTTAATTTTTTCTTGTAAAAGTTTTCTGGCTTTCAAAGCAGTCTTTCTTTGAGGCCTGTCAGGTTTTGTGGGACCCCCATGTGGTGTATTTTGTTGTGGGTATCCCTGATGATGAGATTTGTGAAGTGATTTCTCCTTGGAAGAAGAATTGGGTGCTTAGAGTTGTAAGTCAAAGTTGACTTGTTAAGCCTTCCTTTACACCTTATCAGACCCTTTGTATCCAGGTACAGATTTAGATCCATGACAAGTGAAGGAATTCCTTTGTTTAATGTGTTACTGGACCTAAGATACTTCAACTCCTTGTCAAATTCTGAAGCTTGTATCTGTTGGAGCCAGTATTTTGTTGCAGTTTCTGTTAAGTTAGAAAAGGCCTTCTGAGGACAGTGTTTGAGAAGGTAGCTATTGACAAACTTGCAGCAATAGACTGCAATTCTCAAGAGTTTGTTGAGGTCTGAATAAAGGTGAGAGTCAAATATAGGTTTGTCCTCAGTGATCTTTTCAGTTGTTGTAGAGTTGAGTGTGAGGTTAACTACTTTGGCTGGTCAAAGATCCTCACATGTTAGCCATTCGGGCTCTTCATACCAGATTTTATTTGTTTTCAACAGCTTGTAAGAGAGCCCTCTTGTCTAAAAGTCTGCAGGATTCTCTTTTGTTTTTATGTACCTAAATTTGATACCAAGGTTTGTGTTTGCAGTTTTGATTTCTGTTAGTCTGTTTTTCACAAATATATTTTTGCAAGAAGTTGTATCTGTGTTGGTCACCCATGTTAGACAAATTTGACTGTCTGTCCATAAGTAAATGTTTGTTATGTCAACTTTTTTATACACTTGTGAAAGAAAGTCTGCTGTTTTAACTCCCAATGAGACAGCTAATAATTCAAGTTGTGGTACAGTTTTCTTTTGGTTTAAGGGTGCCACTTTTGCCTTTGAATAAACCAAGTTACTTTCATTTTCACTTGTTAAATAGGCACAACACCCGTAGGCTTGTGTGCTGGCATCTGTAAAAATGTGTAGTGTTTGCGATTTCAATCTGTAGCCAGCACATCTTGGTACGTAGATGTCTTGAACTTTGTTCAAGTCTGTGGCTAATTTTTTCCAATGAAGTTGGTCTTCCACTGAAAGTGGTTCATCCCAATCAATTTTCTTTTTCCATAAGTCTTGCAAAAGGATTTTGGATCTTATGGTTGCTGGTAAATATAATCCAATGGGGTCGAAAATTTTGGATGATTCTGAAAGCACTTGTCTTTTTGTATCGGCATTTGGATTTAAGTTATAACTCTTTGTGCAAAGAGTGTCATCGTGTTCGGAATTCTGTTTTAAAAACCAAAGCATTCCAAGTGTTTTCGTGTAATTGTTTGGTTCAATGTTCCCATTGTTGTCTTTTGCTATTTGTTCATTAATTTAGGAGAATTAGAAAGAGTTTGTACTGTATTCAAACCTCCTACCACTTCAGACTAGTCAATACCCGTAGTTTTAGTGGAGTAAATTTACTCCTCCACAGGTAGATCTGGAGGGCTTGGGGCTTTGAATCCTGTACTGTTTTTGTGTTTGGCCTATGGCCAAGGGAGGCCACAAGACCCTTTTTGTTTGGTCTCTGGCCAAAGGAGGCCACAAGACCCTTGTTGTTTGGTCTCTGGCCAAGGAGGCCACAAGACCAATGTTGTTTGGTCTCTGGCCAAGGGAGGCCACAAGACCAATGTTGTTTGGTCTCTGGCCAAGGGAGGCCACAAGACCAATGTTGTTTGGTCTCTGGCCAAGGGAGGCCACAAGACCAATGTTGTTTGGTCTCTGGCCAAGGGAGGCCACAAGACCAATGTGGTCTCTGGCCAAGGGAGGCCACAAGACCCTTGTTGTTTGGTCTCTGGCCAAAGGAGGCCACAAGACCCTTGATGAATATGTTGGGCTATGGCCAAGGTAGGCCATCATCCCTTTTGATGAATTTGTTGGGCTATGGCCAAGGTAGGCCAAGGCCCTTTGATGATTTGTTGGGCTATGGCCAAGGGTAGGCCATCAGCCCTTTGATGAATTTGTTGGGCTATGGCCAAGGTAGGCCAAGGCCCTTTGATGATTTGTTGAGCTATGGCCAAGGGTAGGCCATCAGCCCTTTGATAAATTTGTTGGGCTATGGCCAAGGTAGGCCAAGGCCCTTTGATGATTTGTTGGGCTATGGCCAAGGGTAGGCCATCAGCCCTTTTGATGAATTTGTTGGGCTATGGCCAAGGGTAGGCCATCAGCCGTTTGATGAATTTGTTGGGCTATGGCCAAGGTAGGCCATCAGCCCTTTTGATGAATTGTTGGGCTATGGCCAAGGGTAGGCCATCATCCCTTTTGATGAATTTGTTGGGCTATGGCCAAGGTAGGCCAAGGCCCTTTGATGATTTGTTGGGCTATGGCCAAGGGTAGGCCATCAGCCGTTTGATGAATTTGTTGGGCTATGGCCAAGGGTAGGCCATCAGCCGTTTGATGAATTTGTTGGGCTATGGCCAAGGTAGGCCATCAGCCCTTTTGATGAATTGTTGGGCTATGGCCAAGGGTAGGCCATCAGCCCTTTGATGATTTGTTGGGCTATGGCCAAGGATAGGCCATCAGCCCTTTGATGATTTGTTGGGCTATGGCCAAGGGTAGGCCAAGGCCCTTTGATGATTTGTTGGGCTAAGGCCAAGGTAGGCCAATCACCCCTTGATGAATGTTGTTGGGCTATGGCCAAGGTAGGCCAAGGCCCTTTGATGTAGTAATTTGGGCTATGGCCAAAGTAGCCATAAAACCCTTTAGAGTATAGTAGTTTGTTTGTATGTGTCACTGTCTAACCATATAAATTTGGCACAAAATTATGTGCACAGAGTCAGAGCGCAGCAATAAAAGCTTTTACTCTCCGATCCTTGGTTATGTTTAGACAGGTTGTTGTGTTTGAGACACATGAAAGAGTAGTGTGTGTGTGTGTGTATCATTCCTCCGAATCCAGTTGGTCTTCAAAACTTGGATTCACCACTCCAATGAAGTTAATACCCGTAGTTATGAATGAGTAAATGTTGTGTATCCTACAGGTAGGTCTGGAAGGTTTGGGGTTTTGAAGGAATCCAATCTGTTTGCAAGGAATGTTTGTGTCTCTTGATGAAATCTGTTGTGATTCTTCCTTTAAAAGAAGAATTGGATGTTTGGAGTCGTATGTATATATTTATATACTGTACCGTACGTATGTGTGTAAATGTGTATTTTGTTATAGGGTTTTATTTTTTGGGTTTTGGGTTAGGTTAACCAATTTGGCTGAGTAAAGATCCTCAAACGTTGCATTTGAGACCCTTATATCAAGCCTTGTCTGTTTTATGCCTATATGTCAAATAGGACTTAGAATAGGTTGGGCCTATATGTTAAATAGGACTTGGAATAGGTTGGGCCTATATGTCAAATAGGACTTGGAATAGGTTGGGCCTATATGTCAAATAGGACTTGGAATAGGTTGGGCCTATATGTCAAATAGGACTTGGAATAGGTTGGGCCTATATGTCAAATAGGACTTGGAATAGGTTGGGCCTATGTCAAATAGGACTTGGAATAGGTTGGGCCTATATGTCAAATAGGACTTGGAATAGGTTGGGCCTATATGTCAAATAGGACTTGGAATAGGTTAAATAGGACTTGGTGTGCCTATATGTCAAATAGGACTTCGAATAGGTAATAGGTTGGGCCTATATGTCAAATAGGACTTGGTATGCCTATATGTCAAATAGGACTTCGGAATAGGTTGGGCCTATATTCCAAATAGGACTTGGAATAGGTTGGGCCTATATGTCAAATAGGACTTGGTATGCCTATATGTCAAATAGGACTTCGAATAGGTTGGGCCCATATGTCAAATAGGACTTGGTATGCCTATATGTCAAATAGGGCTTCGGAATAGGTTGGGCCTATATGTCAATAGGACTTGAAATAGGTTGGGCCTATTGTCAAATAGGACTTCGGAATAAGGTTACGATAGGTGTTAGGTGGGTGTAGGTTTGAATTCGTGCAATTGCTTTAGGTCTTTGTGATGTTACAGTTCGAGTCGAATTTTGTGATGTTACAGGTCTGAGTCGAATTTTGTGATGTTACAGGTCTGAGTCGAATTTTGTGATGTTACAGGTCTGAGTCGAATTTTGTGATGTTAATGAGTCTTATGAGTAAGTTAAATTGCTGAAATAAATTTTATAACCTACACCACAGGTTCAATTATAAATTTAGTGTTTTTAATTAGGATAGGCCTTGAGTGTAAAGAGTAAGGCCTACTTTAAGAGGTAGGCCTATTATGTAAGGTAAAGTTAGGTGGGCCTACTAAATAGGCCTATTTGTTGGGCCTACCAAGTAGGCTTATGTTTGGGCCTATTATTTTATAGGACCTCAAATGAGTTAAGCCTGTTAAATTAACAAGGCTTAGTTTTGAGTTTGAAGAGTAGGACCTATTAAATAGGCTTAATGTTGGCGGCCTATTTTTTTAGGACCTAAAATAAGTTATGCCTGTTAAATGAACAAGCCTTTGTTTTCGGTTAGTGTAAAGGTAAAGGAATCGGTTCCCAGTTTGCTTAGGCCACCATATGAAAAAACTATAGTGGGGTTACGGTTGAAATTGGGGTTAGGCCTACTGAGCTAAGCCTAGCCACTGCGTGTCAGTGTAAATTTTAGAGGGGTTAGTTCCCCATACACAGGGCCACCATATGAAAAACTATTTAGGCTATGGGTTGATTGCCTGTGCCCTCATCCGTTGGAAATTTCCAGCAGACTTCAGTGGAGGGTTACCGACAAAAGCCCTATGCTTTTTCGTTAGAGAGTTATGAATATGTAGGTCTTTAAAGGACCTTTTTATATTTAAGTGATTACGGTAATTTTAGCGCCGGAATTTGGGAAGCCTTATGTTAATGAAAAGAAATTGCCCCACCTTAATTTTGCTGGGTCCTTGGTTTGCTTCGATGTAGGGCGTTACGATCATCTTCGGTGTAGGGCCGCCACGATCGAGTTTCGCGACGAATTAACTTTATGTAATTAATATAATATAAACACTTTTAGGTATAGGCCTATCCTGTGGTTTATTATAAGGAATTCACTCAGAACTTTAGGGGGGACAAAGACATCCTCCCTGTTTAAAGCTTCGCTGTAACATAAACAGCCCTGAGAGCCGTTCCTTGGTTCGCTTGTATTTTCATTATTATTTGCCGATCTAGCAAAATTTTGTTTGGTCTACTTCCCTGTGGTAGACTAAACAATAAATTGAGTTTTCTTGTTGCTATGTGAGGCTGATTCATACATACAGGTTCTTTGTACGTATGGCAATTATTTCATTCCCAATAGGCTATGTCGCCAATCCCGAGGCATTTTTGTATAGATATTTAATTCAATTAATTAATAATTTATATTTAATTATGAAATAAATGTACCACATATGATACCATGTTGTGAGTGCGTATAGTTTTTCCATAGCGTCCTTTTGTGTGATGTTACATAGATAGTTACATATAATTATTTATATTTATGTATCTAAATGTCATTTATTTATGAATACTGTATGTATGTACTGTATGTAGTTATATGTTTTTATTTCTTATTATTGTGTTACACAGGTCTTATCAGTTCATAGCATTTTTTTTAGTTCAAAGTGACTTATCAGTTAATAGCAGTACATATAGGAGTACAGTGATAGTCAGTGCTTTAACAGTGTATTTACATACTTTAATTAATTATTGCCTGTTCGTACAAACTTTATTTTCTGAACAATGGCGTCCACAAGTGGTACTACCGGTGTCAAACAGAAAAGGCGTATGATCTCCATTGAAGAGAAGAAAGCGATTCTCGCTGACATAGAACAAGGGTTAAGTGTAGCGTTTGTTATGCAGAAGCATAAGATAAGCAAGACCACCGTCTACGAAGTCAAACAGAAGCGCAACGAAATACACACCTATGTGCTAGACAGTGAATCCGGAGGCAAGAGTTCGAAACGGTTTCACTTGAACACGTCCTACCTAACACGTCCTTGAACACGTCCCCCTAATTCCACGTCAGTAATACAACCTATGGACCAGGGGGTGATAGTGAGCTGCAAGAGAATCTACAGGGCCAAGCAATTGGAGCAGTGCTTGTGTGACACCTCTGAAGATGACACAGAGGACAGGGCTGAGAAGACACTCAGGAACTTCAAAGCCTACAACATCAAGTCTGCTATCTACAATTGGGCCGACAGCTGGAACGAGGTCAAGGAGTCCACTCTGCGCAGTGCCTGGAAGAAACTGCTCCATAACATCCAGGACCTGGAAATAGACTTTGAGGGCTTCGAGCCACAGGACTATTTGGGTGTTCTCCAACAAGCAGGCGAAACAGAGACTACAGAGGACAAAGTTGTAGAATGGCTTGATGCTGACGATGGTGACCCAGGGTACGAAGATAGTGGGAGTGAAATTGCGGCCAACATTTCAGTCAGGTCTGAAGACATGTCCACCGATGAACCTCTTGATGACGACGAGGACGCTGAAGATGTCTCCGAGGTTATACCCAAGACTATGTTGAGCCAGGCAAGAGACGCTGCTGATGTTCTGCTGAAATTCATTGATGAGACTACGGCACTGCCTAATATTCTCCCTTACTATAACTACATAAGGAAGTGCCGAAATTAAATCATTGCCAGTCAAAACAAAAGGATCAAGCAAACGAAAATTCATGATTTCTTCAAGCCCCCTGCTGCCAAGCCCCGATGCACGTCCACGCCCGTTTCACGCCGAAGCTCCGTTTCAAGCGGAATGTCTGACCTTTTACTGACCACCGAACCGTCACCAACGCCAAGTACTAGCAGGAGTGTTGGCTTCACTGTATCACCACTCCAGTTTTCTGAGAGTGCAAGTACTAGCAGTAGTACTCCTTCGCCAGCCATTCTACCGGAGCCTGAAGTGGAGTTCAGGACCCTCACACCAGACCTGGATTTTCCGGCCATCACACCAGAAGTTATAATGATGTTATAATGTTATAATGTTTCAGACCAACAAAGACCCTAGGATCCACTTATGGCTGGTCTACCTAACTGTATCATAATTGTGTATTGTGTATGACCTCCGTGGTGGCGGAGGGGACCTACAATTTTACGTGGGTTCCGAACCACAAGAACATAAGAAATTTATGTAAAAACCGCCTGTACATTGGCAACGACCAATTTTTAAAAAAACTAAATAATTATTAATTTAAAACTAATTAATTATCGATTTAAAAATAAAGATAGAATTTTTGGATCCAGAGGATCAAGTCATAATAGACTACTATCCACAAATATGTTACACTCTATATCTATTTATAACCGACATGCAAATATATCAGATCCAAAGAATCCAGTCAATTTCATTACGGTATCCGTCAATACTAGTACCTTGCCAACCAAAAATAAATCACGGTCCATATCAGTTGCGGATCAAGTCAAAATTTACCACCATATATATTACAATATATATACTTAGGAGGAAAAGTGTAGGTGTGGCTGTAAAGACTGTACAGTAATGTAGAAATGTGTGTGCACCCATTTTGGGTCTCCCATTTAAAGGTGTTTGTGGGGCAAGTGAAGATCATGAGTTTTTCAACACCTCACAGTACTATGGGAGGCACCGCTCGGCAGAAGAATCTCTTTAAATGGGGTGTGTAAGGGCAGAGAGTATCCCCTAACCCAAGATGCTGCCTCCCTATATCCCATAGCACTTGTGTTAAGCTGTGTGATCTATCACCACAAAGTCTTAATTTTACTACCTTAAACTATACCCAATCTATCAACATATGCGTCTAATCGATTTTTAAACATGTTTATAGACGTGCTACTAATTACTTCTACCGGCAAACTATTCCAGCTATTTACTATTCTATGCGTAAAAAAGTTTTTGGCAACTGCTGTCTCGAACCTTCTACTTGTCAACTTACACCCGTTATTTCTAGTCCTATTATATTGAGATATTTCGAAAAAGCTATCTCTATCTACGTTATCGAACCCATTCATAATTTTGAAAACCTGGATTAGATCACCCCTTACTCCTAGTCTCGAGTGTGGTCAATTTTAACTCCGTAAGCCTATCCTCGTACGACTTTGGCCTAAGCGACGGAATCATCTTAGTTGCTCGTCTTTGAACTCTTTCGATTTTATCTATATCTTTGCGCATATGCGGATTCCAAAATTGGACCGCATACTCCAAATGGGGTCTAACTAATGATTTATAAAGAGGAACTATAATATCGCGCGATTTGTACTCAAAATTTCGAGCTATAAAACCTAACACTTTGTTCGCCTTATTGACCGCTGCTGTACTTTATTTCGCTACCTTTAAATCACCAGTGACTATAACTCCTAAATCTTTTTCCTGCTCTACGCTTGTTAAATCTTTCACTGACATACTATACGTCAAATTACCGTTACGCGAACCTATATGCAAAATTTTGCACTTATCAACGTTAAATCTCATTTGCCATGTGACTGACCAATCAACGATTTTATTCAGATCTTCTTGGATTTTACCTCTATCTTCGTCATTAATCGCCCTACCACCCAACTTCGTGTCATCCGCAAACTTTGAAACTGTACTGACTAGGCCGACATCTAAATCGTTAATATATATAAGAAAAAGCAAGGGGCCCAATACAGAACCCTGAGGAACGCCGCTCGCTACATTAGCCCAAGACGACTCCGCTCCATGAACGACCACCCTCTGTTTCCTACCTCGCAACCACTCTTCTATTCAATTTATTACTCCACCCCTGATTCCATGAGCCTTAGTTTTTTCAATGAGTCTTTTGTGCGGCACGGTGTCAAACGCTTTTTGAAAATCTAAATACACTCCATGAACCGCCCGATGTCTATCGTAAACGTCAACCACGCTTTGAAAAAATTCTAAAAGATTAGTTAAGCAAGATTTGTTTCGCCTAAAACCGTGCTGCGTATTTCTAACTAGTTTATGCAATTCTAAGTGTTCGACTATACGATCCCTAATTATTGATTCCAGTAGCTTACCTACAACAGACGTTAAACTGATTGGCCTATAATTTCCCGCCGCACCTTTATCGCCTTTCTTAAAGATAGGTGTTATGTTTGCTAACTTGAAATTATCTGGTGCGCACCCCTCAGAAATAGACGCATTAAAAATCTTTGTTAGCGGCACAACAATGCTATCTTTGAATTCTTTTATTTGTACGGGATATATGGAATCCGGCCCCGGTGATTTACGCGTTTTCATTTTATCAATATAGCGCATTACCCCCCTTCACTAACCACGATATTATCCAAAATATTACCATTATCAAAAGGTATTATGTCTATGACCGTAGGGATATTTGTTACATCTTCTATAGTAAAAACTGACGTAAAACATTCGTTTAGCAAGGTAGCCATTTCCTTGTTTTCAGAAACTAGATCTCCGTTTACATTTTTCAAAGGCCCCAAGACACTTTTTACTGGATTTCTATTATTGACGTATTGAAAGAATCGCTTGGGGTTTTCTTTACTGTCACAAGCTATGGAGATTTCAAATTCGCGCTTGGACTTTTTTATTACACTTTTCGCTTCACGCCTTAGAGATATGTAGTTGTTTCGTAACCACAAATTGTCTTTATCGCACTTATGTAGCCTATAAGCCCTGTCTCTACTCTTTATAATGTCTCCTACTCTAGAAGTAAACCACAAGGGAGGACTGACTATATGTGGTGAGTACATAAAAATAAATATTTACATGTGCATATGTTCATAAGTAGGTAAGTCTATGTATGCATTTTCATGTTATATGTTGAATGTGGAGATTCGAGGGCTACACATCCATGTGTAACTGTACTGAAGTATTTTGGTTACGGAAAACCCCACTTTAACGTCCCGTAGTCCGGTAAAGTGGGGGTCGTCCGTACTTCACTTTAACGTTCCCTGGTACGTTAAAGTGGGGGTTTTCCGTACTTCACTTTAGTGGAAATTTCACTTTAGCAACCACACGCTCCTCCCAAAGTGTATGTTAATGTGAGGGTCTACTGTATGTATAATTTGAGCACACAAATAGCGATGAAAAACCAGACACCGACCGGTTTCGAACTTATTTGTTCTCATCAGGATATCACAAACTTTAACCAATTTTGTTCGAGGGTGTACAAGTACATTATTGAAAAGACTAATTGTAGGTAAATAAGACAATATATTACATTTCATTGACTAGTGTGTACTGTGTATACCTAAACCTATTATATAATTGAAATATATTTGAGAAAAAATTCAAATGTTATGAACACCTCTAGATTTCTTTCTTGGACTCTCAAATGTAGGCCCTAAAAACTGTGGATTCGAGCGAAACCTCTAGATTTGGCAATAGTGGTACCATTGATGATTTGACATCAGTCGGTCCGCGACTTTAAAGTCATAGTTGAAAATAGGGCTCAGATTGCATGAAATCGACTCTTCAAAATTTTCCCGGGGTAGGATCCCCGGACCCCCCGCCTCAGCGCCTAACTCGGTTTGCCTTTGGCAGCCATCAAGACGGGGACGCCATTCTCTAACCCTTGGCCCCTGGCGCCACGAACCCTCACTACGGCACTGGCAGAGTGTCCCTTGCGGAATCCATACTGACGATCTGAAAGACGATTGTGAGAAGGGTTTAAGAATTTTCCTATTGACGATAGATTAAAAAACTTTAGAAAGGCAAGAAATCAAAGCAGTTGGACGATAATTAGAGGGTTGAAAGCGGTCACCCTTCTTTGGGAGAGACAGAATGAAAGCGAACTTCCAGCAAGAAGAAAAAGTACCAGCTGAAAGACAAAGACGAAAGAGTTTGCCTCGGCAGGGTGTCAGCACAGAAGCACAGTTCTTGAGAACAAATGGGTGGACACCATGATGACTGTACGCATTCCTAGAGTTGAGAGCAGATAGGACAAAAAACGGCGTGACGGATGGGACAGGAAGGGGTGTCGATCTTCTCTTGCTGAAGACCATGCTTTTGGTTTTGGAGGTGGACAGGCGCAATCCAAACGATGTCGCCCACCTCTCCACCCGGTGGATGGCGAGCTGAATTTGCAGAGACGTCAACCTTGAAGTATGAAAATCCGTGAGATTTTGCATGTCTGATTTTGATAACTGGAAACATATCCCATATAAGGGAGTTTGAGACTTAAAATCCGTGAGTCTCCTGGAAAATCCGTGAGAGTTGACGTCTGAATTTGTTGTTGGACGACGGGCAGACTCCCTCCCACGAACCATATCAAAAGGTCGTCCGCATAGATGAAAGAACGGACGATGAGTGGAAGGCATTTTGATATTGTGGTCATGACTAATGAGAAGCATAGAACACTGAGGATGCTTCCCTGTGGGACCCCATCTTCTTGCTCGAAAGTGTCTGAAAGGACTAAGTCTATCCGTATTTTAAAAGTCTGGAAGGAGAGGAAGCCCTTGATGAAGGTCGGCAGGGTTCCGACGAAACCCAAACTTTGGAATTGACTGAGGATTATATGTCGATGGGTAGTATCGTAGGCCTTCTAGATATCGAAGAAAGTGGGCAGAACGAACTGTCCACTGTTGAAGGCGTTCTGTATATCTCAGCTGAGAAGCATGAGGGGGTCTGGAATTGTCTGAAGCCAGACTGGGTAACCGGGAGGGAGTCGTTCTTTTCAGGGAGAAAGGAGAGTCGCGTGGCGACCATTTTTGCAAATAATTTTACAGGCGCAGCATGTTAGTGCGATTGGTCTATAGTTTGTTGGGTCGAGGAGGTCTTTGCCGGGTTTGGAGAAAAGAATTACATAGGCCTCTTTCCACCGGAAGGGGAAAGTGCCCTCGATCCATTTTATGGTTGTAGAGATCTAATAGGAACATTTACATAGTAGGGTGGATGTGTTGTATCATGAAGTAGGGAACACCGTCTGGGCCAGGGGAAGGGGACCGTCTAGAGGCCAGTACCGCCTGTAGCTCGCACATGGTGAACAACCGATTGTAGAGGTTGTCGAGGGATGGTGGAAAGGAGCTCTTGTTAGGGGAGACGGCAGCGAAGGTGGATGCTAGGAGATTCGCCACCGACCTGAGTTCACAGAGAAGTCCGTCATTAGTTCGGAGGACCAGGGGTTTGGAGGGGGCATGTCGTCTTTTGATACTTCGTACCTTCTTCCAGATGGTAGTCGAAGGCGTGGAGGAGGTGATACCAGACACAAAGGTACGCCAGGAACCTCGGTGCGCTTTCTTCATCACACGGCGAGCAACGGCTCTGGCCCGCTGCATCTCCATGCGATGGGTAGGGGTTCACGTGCGATAAAAACGTCGGGTAGCCCTCTCCTTGGCGCGAATCGCCTCCACGCACTCTGAGGTCCACCTGGGTACTCGTCGAGCTCGAGGGTAGGCAGAGGGTTGTGGGATGCTGGCGCTTGCAGGGCCTGGGGAGTTGTTGGACTCTCAACTAGGTTGCCTCAAAGTAAGCAATGCACTCCTCGTCGGAGAATGGAAAGTGGGCAGTCGTACAACGTGTGGAAGTGTTGTGTCGGAAAAGGGGCCAATTAGCTCTGGCCGCTACCCACATCTCTGGTACTCGAATGGTCTGGTCGGGCCGATTTAGTGTGAGGCAGACGGGGAAGTGGTCACTGCCATAGTCGTCCCGGAGAACTTTTCAGGTGAAGTCTAGGGGGCCGTCCGTCGAGACGAACGACGGATCTATACAGGATCTACACAGGACGAGGTGTACTTCTGAATACAAGAAAGACCTTGGAATAATTTTTCTTTTTCATTGTGGATTTGCATTATATATATATATATATATATATATATATATATATATATATATATATATATATATATATACACAGGGTGTTTATAAAGTCCCTACCTATTTCAGTGAAAACGTAGCAAAAAAGGATAAAATTCAGTAACAATGTAATAGAAGGCATACATTTAATGAATACTTAAGCATATGATTCTACATGAGCATCATCAGTATCTCTACAGAGTGCGAATCTGTCAGCAGCATTGCGGAACATATTTTGGAGCATGACAGGGGTTATTTTTGTAACTGCTGTTACGATACGAGCACGTAAATCTTGCAGCTCTGTAACCCTCGTTTGATAGACATTTGATTTGATAAAGCCCCATGCAAAGAAATCCAAGGGCGTTAGGTCAGGAGATCGAGCCGCCCACGGCCTGTTGCTTCCATGTCCGATCCACCGATTTGGAAATCGTTCAGTTAGGTACTCCCGAACAATGTTTGCGTGATGATACGATGCCCCATCTTGTTGAAAGATGACGGTGTTTAAAATGCCATCTGAATGAAGCTGGGGTTCCAGGAATTGCTGAAGCATGTCCAAATAAATAAGCCCTGTAACTGTAGCTTCAACAAAGAAAAAGAGCCCATAAATCTTAGATTTGGTCATACCCAACCAGACAGTAACTTTAGGAGAATCTCGTTCCCATTGATAGAAATCAACTGGCTTTTCATTAGCCCATATGCGGCAGTTATGGCGATTAACCTTTCCACACGTGTGAAAAGTTGTTTGATCACCGAAGAGAATGTGGTCCATTAAATTTTCATTCTGAATGTGTTCAAGATCGGCACACATTGCACTTCGCTTTGGATAATCCTCTTCATGTAAGTCATGAAGCACTTGAATGTGATAACTTCTCTTCTTTAACGTCGATTTCAAAATTTTGTGGACAGTTGATTTGGGTATCCCGAGTCTCCGTGATGTGGTGCGAATTGACATGCTTGGATGTTCATCGATAACATTACGTACCGTATTTCCAGCATGCTCAGAGACACTTGGACGTCCAGATCTTGACTCGTCATGAACAGATCTCGTTCTTTTAAATTTATTAAGCAAATCACGAATTGTCTTGTCTGTAGAACCTGGCTTGTGAAATGTTCTTTCAAACCTCTCTCTAATTTCTTTGCATTTCTTTCCTTTAATCCGAAGTGTCACCACCATCACCCGTTCTTGTACATTCATTTTCATAAGGTTCTGCAAGAAAAATAAATAAAAACCATTAATTCAACGAAACAGAGGGGGACTTTATAAACACCCTGCATATACAGGGCGTCCCAAAAAAATGTATACACACTTTAACAGCTGATAGCTCAATTGATGTTTCTTTCTTTCCAAGTTAAACCCATTAGAATTAATAATGGCAGTCAGACTAAGCTTTGAACAAAGGAAATTCATTCTAAAATGCTACTGAAAGTGTGAAAACGCAGTTGAAGTGCAAAGACAGTTTAGGAGGGAGTTTCAAACAGATCCACCAACGCGACTTACCATCACTCGAATTAGAGATAAGTTTGAAGCCGATGGAACTGTTCAGAATGTCCACAAGAAGCGTTCCGGAAGACCACGGACATCGACAAGCCCCACAAAGCAAGAAAGAGTACTGGAAACGTATCACCAAAGTCCAAGAAAATCTGTGCGGCAAGCGAGTCGTGAGGTAGGAATTTCAGAATCGTCTGTCCAACGCATTTTGAAGCGCTGTCAATGGAAAAGTTACATTCCAAGATTAGTCCATGCTATTAATGAAGATGATCCGGACCGAAGAGTGGAGTATTGCGAGTGGTACTTGGCACGATGTGGATGTGGATTGGACGAAGGGGTTTCGTAGAATACCCTCCGCGTTCACCAGACCTCACACCACTAGACTTTTTTTTATGGGGATACTTAAAAGACAAAGTCTACGCTATAAAACCTGCAACAGTCGCTGAATTGAGAGCAGCCATTGAACGAGAATGCACACAAATACCAAACGAAATGTTTCGTGATGTTTGCGATTCCATTGCTTCGCGTTATCAGCAGTGCCTGGACCAGAACGGACGTCAGTTTGAAAACAGGCGTTGACAAAACAATTAAATAATGTCTGTAGATTCTATTACATTTTGAAAATGAATGTATTTTAATAAACACTGCCTTTATAATTATTTAAAGTGTGTATACATTTTTTTGGGACGCCTGTATATATATATATATATGTTAAACACAGACCGTGCATGGCACAAGGAACTCTTCTGGGAAAATTAAATCCACTATAGTCCGAATAAGTAATGATAAATGACAAATACCATAGTTTTTTTCCTTTTTCATGATTTTAGCCCGACGTGGGCAACGGGTCTCTCGCAAAGAGATCCCATAAATATAGCTTCCCTCACCAGCTATCTGCAAAGCAGACAGGATCCAGCTTTGGGACGTGGATCTAGGGTTTAAAGCAAACCTAGATCCCTACACTCAGAACCTCTATATAAGTAAAAGACTCGTTGCATTCACGTCGTGTTGAATAAATCAAAGAAAAAGGGGTAACTATTGTATTTTTAGCCAAAAAAAAACAAAACTTAAACCTCAACCGGGACATTGAGCGTCCACTTTTCAAGGCACGAAACACGTCCGTTTAGTATACACAAACTCAGAATGGTTCCCTGAGAACAATATATGTTAAACACAGACCGTGCATGGCACAAGGAACTCTTCTGGGAAAATTAAATCCACTATAGTCCGAATAAGTAATGATAAATGAAATACCATAGTTTTTTTCCTTTTTCATGATTTTAGCCCGACGTGGGCAACGGGTCTCTCGCAAAGAGATCCCATAAATATAGCTTCCCTCACCAGCTATCTGCAAAGCAGACAGGATCCAGCTTTGGGACGTGGATCTAGGGTTTAAAGCAAACCTAGATCCCTACACTCAGAACCTCTATATAAGTAAAAGACTCGTTGCATTCACGTCGTGTTGAATAAATCAAAGAAAAGGGGGTAACTATTGTATTTTTAGCCAAAAAAAAACAAAACTTAAACCTCAACCGGGACATTGAGCGTCCACTTTTCAAGGCACGAAACACGTCCGTTTAGTATACACAAACTCAGAATGGTTCCCTGAGAACAATATATGTTAAACACAGACCGTGCATGGCACAAGGAACTCTTCTGGGAAAATTAAATCCACTATAGTCCGAATAAGTAATGATAAATGACAAATACCATAGTTTTTTTCCTTTTTCATGATTTTAGCCCGACGTGGGCAACGGGTCTCTCGCAAAGAGATCCCATAAATATAGCTTCCCTCACCAGCTATCTGCAAAGCAGACAGGATCCAGCTTTGGGACGTGGATCTAGGGTTTAAAGCAAACCTAGATCCCTACACTCAGAACCTCTATATAAGTAAAAGACTCGTTGCATTCACGTCGTGTTGAATAAATCAAAGAAAAAGGGGGTAACTATTGTATTTTTAGCCAAAAAAAAACAAAACTTAAACCTCAACCGGGACATTGAGCGTCCACTTTTCAAGGCACGAAACACGTCCGTTTAGTATACACAAACTCAGAATGGTTCCCTGAAAAAGGAAAAAAACTATGGTATTTGTCATTTATCATTACTTATTCGGACTATAGTGGATTTAATTTTCCCAGAAGAGTTCCTTGTGCCATGCACGGTCTGTGTTTAACATATATTGTTCTCAGGGAACCATTCTGAGTTTGTGTATACTAAACGGACGTGTTTCGTGCCTTGAAAAGTGGACGCTCAATGTCCCGGTTGAGGTTTAAGTTTTGTTTTTTTTTGGCTAAAAATACAATAGTTACCCCCTTTTTCTTTGATTTATTCAACACGACGTGAATGCAACGAGTCTTTTACTTATATAGAGGTTCTGAGTGTAGGGATCTAGGTTTGCTTTAAACCCTAGATCCACGTCCCAAAGCTGGATCCTGTCTGCTTTGCAGATAGCTGGTGAGGGAAGCTATATTTATGGGATCTCTTTGCGAGAGACCCGTTGCCCACGTCGGGCTAAAATCATGAAAAAGGAAAAAAACTATGGTATTTGTCATTTATCATTACTTATTCGGACTATAGTGGATTTAATTTTCCCAGAAGAGTTCCTTGTGCCATGCACGGTCTGTGTTTAACATATATTGTTCTCAGGGAACCATTCTGAGTTTGTATATATATATATATATATTAGGCCGTTTCGAAAAATCGAAATTTATGATGGCTCAACGCACACATACTAAAAACGTAATATGTCATGCATAAAGACTTCATGCAAAATATTAAGACAAGAGCTTATTGTTATCCCACCCCTCAATGCATATCTATTTTACCCCTCATGAGAAAATTTTCATTTTTCTGGCAAATATATTTATTTATTTTGTGATGTCCTCTTAAATTTGGTATATAAAATTCATAAATAAAATTGGAAGATAAGTAGGTCATTTTCAGGAATGGTCCAGTAACCCCCCTATATTCTTTAGAGAGAATTCTAGAAAATTCTTCCTTCAGGATAACTATTCTAGAATTTCCATTTTTTCCCTTTATGGATTATATGATGTTTTATTTGCTTTTTCATCTATAATTACTGATATTTTCACAAGTTTACTGTTCTAGAAAGGTTACTTCATGTTACTTTACAACTTTCTTACAGTAATCAAGTCATAATATAATTTAGGTGAGTGATTAATGATTTATTATTATTAAGACTAACAGGTGGTAAAACTTTTTCCCTCAGAATTATGGCAAAAACCAGAAACAAGTGTGAAGTCTGGTTGGTCGGACAAGTGCTGGAAGAGGGTTTTTCTGAGAAGCAGCTTCCAACTAACAGTGATGTCCTTAAACGTCTTTTTTATCACATTAAGGTGGGAAAGCAAAATGTCTCTGTAGCTTGCGCAACTGTAGCCAACGAAGTTATTGCTATGTGGGAAAAAGCCTCCTTAATTACATCCCACAAGCCTTATATTGTCTCAAAGCTTAAAAGGCTTTACAATAAGCATGAAGGGCTGGTCAAGAACCGAACTCGACGAACTCCTACCCAAGAGAAGAATGAAGCAGAATTTGTCACCAGCTTAAAGAAGCTTTTCGATGTAGCTCATTCAGAAGTGGAAACAGAAATAAAATTGCAGGAGGATAAAGATTTTCTTAAGGATCAAGGAACGATCGGAAAATGATTATGGGTCCAGAAGACAAGGAGTTTTCAAGAAAGGCAAAAGCACGACAGATAAGCATGGAAAGAATGGAAAAACTTCGCAGGAAATCAAAGGAAGAAATGAGGCAATTGACAAAGGTTGTGGATCTCAACCAATGTGAAAATTCCGGTTCAGGAGGAAGTGAAGAATCATCTGGTGATGAATTGTTCTACAGAGCACTCTCATCATCATCTTCAAAAAGGAGAAGCTTGAACCAGGTGTAATTGTTAGGGATAAAAAGTTCTTGGCTGCTCTGGACCGCACTGGAACATCTGCAAGAGCTGCTATGCACATTGTGGCACCTGCCCTTTCAGCTGCTGGAGTGGAAATTGAAGAGATCACACTTTCATCATCCTCTATCTACAGGTCTCGGCGATCAACACGGATGCAGATGGGAGAAGACATTAAAGCCAGTTTCCAACCAAATACCCCTTTAATAATTCATTTTGATGGAAGCTTCTTCCATCCATGCATGGGGTAAGATTGATGTAATGCCCATTGTTGTGACTGGTGCAGGCGAATTAGAAAAATTACTGTCTATTCCAAAGCTTATTTCTGGAACGGGAGAAGAAATGGGGAGAGCAGTTTTAGATGTCTTGAAGCAATGGCCACAAGTAAATGAGTGGGTAGCAGGCCTTTGTTTTGATACTACTGCAAGCAATACAGGTATCCATGCTGGGGCTTGTACCATCATCCAAAAGGCCCTTCAGAGATCACTCCTTTTTCTGGCATGCCGCCACCATATCCACGAGCTTCTTATCACTGCAGTTTTTGACATGTTTTTCTCTTCTTCGGGTCCACAAATTCCCTTATTCAATCGATTCAGAGATTGTTGGGATAACATTGATCAGCAGAATTACAAGCCCTATGAACCCAATGATCTCACCTCAGAATCTTTAGATCATTAGATCTTGAAGCACAGAGACAAGCTTATTTCTTTCATCAACTCCAAACTTCAAGAGGGCCACACTCGAGGTGACTACAGGGAATACTTAGAACTTGCACTTATCTTCCTTGGTTGTCCAATGCCTAAAACAAATAAAGGCTCTGATAGCAGATTCCACTACCCAGGAGCTTACAGCAGAGCTAGATGGATGGGAAAGGGCATCTATTCCTTAAAAATTTACTTATTTAGGAACCAATTCCTTCTCACCGCTCATGAAAAACAAGCTCTGATAAGAAATAAACGCCTTTTCAGTGACAGTTTATCTTCAAGCTTGGTATACATCTCCAGTTGGAATTGATGCTCCAGCAAATGATTTGGCCCTCCTCAAGATGCTACATATCTACAAGATCCAGGTTGATAAGGAAGTGGGTGCTACAGCCCTCAAAAAACTTCAGAACCATGGTTGGTACTTGAGTGAGGATCTTGTAGGATTTGGCTTTTTCTCAAACCTCGTGACTGAAGATGATAAGGTTCTAATGCTCCACAACCTTCACCACGCGCCTCCTCGAAAAGTGAGGGCAAGAAAGGTGGACCCCCGAATGTTGCAAAACCCCAATGACTTAAAGATTACCAGTTTTGTCACAACTCAAACACAAGACTTCTTCAAGTGTTTGAAAATAGAAATTCCCAAGAAACTTGAAGACATTGAGGAGCACCGTAATCGGGTCATGGCAGTCAAAGTAATCAACGACTGTGCTGAACGAGGAGTCAAACTGGCTACAGAGTTTAATGAGAAGCTCACAAAGAGTGAGGAAGAGAGACAACTGGCCTTTCAAATCATTGAAAATCAGAGAAAGGAGGTCCCTCAGCCACTGAAATCCCTATATTCTTAATCAATATATGTCTTAAATGGAATTTAAGTCGCTTTGTTTTAAAACATATTTTTCGTTCAGTCTTTATTTGCTCTAATTATCCATTAATGTAAAAGAAGTGCCATCTGAGGGGTGCCTTTTTATCATTCAAATAAAATGATATTTTGTCTATTTGTTTTTCTTCCTTTATATAAAAAATAAAAGTGTGTGCGTTTATCAAAATTCAATTTGAAAAATTACCATATAATGGTGAAACGGTCTAATATATATATATATATATATATATATATAATATATATATATATATATATATATATATATATATCCTTACAGTATGCTACTGATTTTTTATGATATACTCTTCATTTGTGCTACAATTTAAATTGAGCAGACATTTGTACTTAGCTTCTCGGCCAAGATTGCAAATAATAAAAACATACATATATATATGAACTGTTGAAGGAAGCAATAAAGCAAAAATAAATCAGCTTGATATACTAACGAAAAACAAAACAAGGAGGAAAAATAGGAATAAATAGGAATGATCTACAAAAATAGGAATATAGGAAGTATTTAACACCATGTATATCGTCCTTCCAGGTCTTAAAGGTTTGACCGGGATAACAACAAGAGAATGAAAGGCTTTCAACAAAAGGCAATGAGGCAACAGCACTGTGTCAGCAGGAAGACTGACTTAGCTTCACTTCGGTGCTGGGAGTGTAGAAACAACCCAAAAGCAAACAAAAACGAGATCAACTGATAAGAAAATCAGAATTCACCAAACCTACCGGTTGATGACAAACTAGAATAGGAGTCCTTAAATGTCAGCCTTGACTGGGGGAAAAAATCCACCTTCCGCAAGGAAAACTTTCAAAGTGAAGGCGGATATCCCCAGCCGAAATTGAGAAGACCGAAGTGTTTCGTGGGCGAGAATATCGATAGCAATGTAACAGTAAATGGGGGATAGTTTCGGTCATCTTATTTGACACATAAGGGAGTATCCACCGGGCCAATGTGGTGAAGGTAGGAACTAAGTCCTACATGCCCTGATGGAAAGCGGAACAGGACTTAGGACTGAAAACGATCTGACGGAAAAGGGCAGGAGCCAGGATTTGAATGTCCCATAAAAAGTAAGAAGACGTTCCCTTTCCCACTGAGATTAATCGTCTTTGTGCAGTGCAGAATGAGCTGAAGCTGAATTCACGAGGATGAAATGGCAGGTCTGTTACGGAAGACAGACTGTGTGCTGCCCGCACCAAACAGTCCACCCTCTCATTACCTGGGATACCGGGAACTAATGAGGAACAACTGCAACAGAAGAGGCAGCAAGGTGATGTAGCGTGGATTGAATCATTTCTACCAACACATACCGGAAGTTGGCATGGTTGACTGGATCAGCTGGAGTACTGTGTGAGAATCAGAGAAAAGGATAAAATGGGAGTGGGGAAGCACATTATCAGTAGGCCAATATAATGCCTGCTGGATTGCACACAGTTCTGCAGCTAGAACAACGTGCCGAGAATATAATTTCCATGAAAAGCAACGTGATAAAGAGGGAATAAATACAGCTGAAAAACAAACTCGGTGAAGTAACTTTTGAACCATCGGTGTAGAAGACGGTATAATTATGAAAGAAGTCAACATATAATACGAATTTATGAAATATACATCAGTTGTACGTCTAGACTAATTAAATGAAGAAATGATTCACATAGAGGTGTTAGCTAGAGGACGGGAGCACCTCTTACTGACTTAGAATCATCAGCTCCATGTAGTCATGTTAACAGAACTTTTAAACCTAGAAGTAATGATTATGAAGAAAAAGAAACCAAACTTAAATACTGATAACACTTCTATTCCTTTTGTCTAGTCTTCAGTTTAGAGGTACTGCACACACTGTTATTTGGATGCATAGTTACAGATTTCCCTTTGAGATTAAAAACCAGTTATTCAGTTATTTTATGTAAATTATGCCTTTTTTTCACTCCATCCAGTAGTTTTAATTTACTTAATCTTTCCCAGGAACTTAGCTCTCATAATCCATTGATTTTGGCCATGAATGAATGAATGAATTAGCAATGCTTTACTGGCGCTTTGACTGCCGAGGTCATATCGCACCGAAACTAAAGTAAAGGAGAACACAAAGAGATGGTGAGAGAGGAACACTGGAGAAGGAACAGCTAAAGAAAGAACGTGAGAAAGGAGAGAAAACGCACTAGGAGCAGCAAAGGGAGGAAGAAATTATATCAGAGCCACACTAAATAGAGAGTAAGAAGCCAGTCTGACGGAAAAAGGAGAAAAGTGTGTCTTTCGGTACAGGCGTGGAGTCACCCAACAAAAGAGAAATAGTAAGAGTGGAGCCTGAAAGGCAAACAAGGAGGAACTGGGAGCGAGCAATGGGAAAGGCAGGACAAACTAAGAGTAAATGTGAAACAGAGAGAGGAAAGCCGCAGGGGTATAAGGGGGCAAGATCCCCCGCCATAAGAGGGCCATGCGTGATGCGAGTATGATCAATGCACAGGCGCACCAGAGCGGTTTCAAAACGTCGATCACGCTAACAGGAGGAAGGCTACTGACGAATCGTGGGCTTCAAGTTGGCCATGAAGTTCCTCTGAATTCCCTGTAATTGGGCAGTTTATTTACAAAAGCACGTTAAGACCACATTATCAATTTTCGTCTGATCAGTATTTTCAACAGAGAAATAATTTTTTTTGTCCCTGTATTTAAAGGATGTTAGTTAGAGTTGGCAGTGCTGAGAGTTCAGTGGCTCTGGCTTGCTGTGAAGTTTCACACCTCAAAAAATTAGCAATTTTTAAATTTGTACCATTATATTTTGTAGTGGAATAACCATACAAGATAAACTAAATTGGAAAACGGTGAATTACTTGCTCACACAGTAAGTGAAACAACGACGGAAGCCCAACTGTACCTCCACTTCCGCTCCAATGTAATCCCAATCCCTCCCGAAGCCGTAACACTGTTAACCCTACTTTTATTTAACTAAAAGTTAGTGAAAAAAGGTGAGATGCTAAGTACAGGATTAGAGGTGAACACAGTCACGAATCAACCCAGCTTTATTTAACATACAACATGACAACACATATCTGTAAGTAGACAAACATCAATTAATACAGGATAGTGTTAACACAAGATAAAGACAAAATAATAGAGTACATGAAATTCATACATATGCAAATGCATATATATATATATATATATATATATATATATACATATATATACAGGGCGTCCCAAAAAAATGTATACACACTTTAACAGCTGATAGCTCAATTGATGTTTCTTTCTTTCCAAGTTAAACCCATTAGAATTAATAATGGCAGTCAGACTAAGCTTAGAACAAAGGAAATTCATTCTAAAATGCTACTGGAAGTGTGAAAACGCAGTTGAAGTGCAAAGACAGTTTAGGAGGGAGTTTCAAACAGATCCACCAACGCGACTTACCATCACTCGAATTAGAGATAAGTTTGAAGCCGATGGAACTGTTCAGAATGTCCACAAGAAGCGTTCCGGAACACCACGGACATCGACAAGCCCCACAAAGCAAGAAAGAGTACTGGAAACGTATCACCAAAGTCCAAGAAAATCTGTGCGGCAAGCGAGTCGTGAGGTAGGAATTTCAGAATCGTCTGTCCAACGCATTTTGAAGCGCTGTCAATGGAAAAGTTACATTCCAAGATTAGTCCATGCTATTAATGAGATGATCCGGACCGAAGAGTGGAGTATTGCGAGTGGTACTTGGCACGATGTGGATGTGGATTGGACGAAGGGGTTTCGTAGAATACCCTCCGCGTTCACCAGACCTCACACCACTAGACTTTTTTTTATGGGGATACTTAAAAGACAAAGTCTACGCTATAAAACCTGCAACAGTCGCTGAATTGAGAGCAGCCATTGAACGAGAATGCACACAAATACCAAACGAAATGTTTCGTGATGTTTGCGATTCCATTGCTTCGCGTTATCAGCAGTGCCTGGACCAGAACGGACGTCAGTTTGAAAACAGGCGTTGACAAAACAATTAAATAATGTCTGTAGATTCTATTACATTTTGAAAATGAAATGTATTTTAATAAACACTGCCTTTATAAGTATTTAAAGTGTGTATACATTTTTTTGGGACGCCCTATATATATATATATATATATATATATATATATATATATATTATATATATATATATATATATATATATATATATACATAGGCGCATATACCACAATCATCCCCTCTCAAAAGATTAATACTACTTATAGGTTGAGACGATCCACAGGGTGACGGGTGCGACCTGAACGACGTAAATTGACAGATAAAGTTTCTGGTGTCAAATTTTGAAGTGGCAGATCTGGTATCGCACTCGTGGGTTCAGACTGAGCATTCATTTGTGTTCCATCAGGAGTTCATGACTGGGCCTCCTCGTTTACCGAATCTTGACTCCGAATGAAAGGAACACGCTCCTCATTCACGACACCAGGACGACCGCATGGAGCTAAATCTTGAAATGATACAGTATCTTCCCTTCCATTCGGAAAACGGACGTGAGCATAGCTTGGAGTAGCCTCTACGAGTTCCACCTTCTCCACGAGCGGTTCATCCTTACTTCTTCGGACATGTTTACGAAGAAAAACCGTACCAGACTCTGTTAGCCATGCTGGCATACAGAGACCATTAGCACCTCGACGAGGGAATGTGAATAAGCGTTCATGGGGCGTAGCATTAGTAGCAGTACATAACAGAGACCTTATGGAATGCAAAACGTCAGGTAGGACAGACTCCCAAGCCGTAATTGGTAGAGATTTCGAATCCAGAGCTAAGGTGACAGTCTTCCACACAATCCCAACATATCGTTCACACTGTCCATTCCCCATAGGGTGGTAAGGAGTGGATCGACTAGTTGCAACACCCAGCTCATACAGAAATTTTTTCACGACGTCCGACATAAAACTCGCACCTCTGTCAGAATGGATATATCCTGGCAAACCAAAAATAGAGAAGATGCTAGCCAAACAGTGAACTAGTGACAGCAGACATATCACGCAAGGTATAGCAAATGGGAACCTCGAAAATTCGTCTACAGCGATGAAAAGGTATTTATTGCTTGACTCGGACTTCAGAGGTCCTTTGAAATCGATACTGATTCTGTCAAATGGATTTAAAGCTCTGACTAGCTGGCCCTGTTGGTGGCGCTGAAATTGAGGTTTGATTTTGGTACATGTTTGACAAGTCGATACTGTCCACTTTACATCATCGACGGAGCAAGGAAGGTTACGACTCTTGACGAGATGCACCATACTTGTTATTCCCGGGTGACACAGCGATCGATGGAGATTTATCAGGTCATTCGAGACAGTGGCAGAACAAAAACTGCTTGATAGTTTGAATGCATAGAACGATGCACGACTTCAAAAGAATACGGTTGTAGCTCAACTCTCCACCGCAATATCTTTTCATTCCGTATTTTTCCTCTGTGATGAGTGCTGAACATCTACGCAACATACTTTTGATCAATAATGAGTCGAAAATGCTTACCAGCTAGAAAGTGTCGCCAGCTTCTAATTGACTCAACTATTGCATACGCTTCTTTTTCAACAGAACAATGCTTTCTTTCAGCTTTATTCAGAGTTCGTGAGAAGAAAGCCACAGGACGGCCATCTTGATTTAACGTAGCTGCTATTGCTACGGCCGATGCGTCAGTTTCCACCGTGAATGGAAGCGCTTCATCAATTTTCATCTTCACAGAACCGATAATGGCCTTCTTCAAATCCACGATAGCTTCCTTCGCACTCAAATCCAGAGGGATTGATGCATCAATCAGAGGCCGAATGCGATCCGAAAATCGAGGCACCCACCGAGAATAGTACGCAAACAGCCCAACTAAACGTTGAAGGCTCTTTTTATTATGTGGCTCTGGCATGTTGCGTAAAGGCTCCAGTCGAGATGGATCAGGACGTAATTCATGATCCCGGATTTCATATCCCAGCAGACGGATAGAGGCCCAGTGGTGGCATTCAGCCGGTTCGCACCGGTTCGTAAGAACCGGTTCTTAAAATTTCATGAGTTCGCCGAACCGGTTCTTACAGTCTCTTTGCAATTTCAAAAATTGGTCGCCATTGGGAAAAGGTTAGTTAGATATTTTTCTTATTGTTTTCCTTTGCAAAAAAACTTAGGTGGGGATGTAAAGCGAGATAGAACCGGTTGCTAAAATTTTTGAATGCCACCACTGGATAGAGCCGGTAGGAAAACAGCATTTGTCTTTGTTAAGAGTCATCAGATATTTGTCAGAGACTTCAAAAAAACGTCGTAAGCAGTGGTGTAGTGCTAAATAAAGAAGTGAGGGAACGCATTTTGAAAGTGTTACTCAGATGCGGGGGGGGACAATGGCGAGCGCGGCGAGCCCATACAGCTGGGGGTCCGGGGGCACTGTAAGCCCCCCGGGAAATCTTTTGAAATCTGACCAATTTCAGGGATATTTTGAGGTCATATGCACTGGATATTAGGATATATTCCAAGGTTGAAGATGCAGTATTTCCAGAGTCATTAGACATACGACATCCAGTAAGATCAACAAAAATAGCTAACAACTGGAATGATTAACTAAAAAAAAGTTAACAACTGGTACGCCGTGGTGACTGTTTCATCAGATCTTTATAGGCTAGCATTGCCTCAGTCGAAGCTAAAAGAAATGAAACAGTTAATGATTCTTTCTTATATTTCTTCTAGGGGTGGGAATTAAAATTTCATGACATTAGAGATTTGTAAGTTCGGATTTATTTGAAATAGTGAGGGAACGCCGTTCCGTCTATCAAAAAAAGTAAGGGAACGCCGTTCCCACGCGTTCCCACAGCACTACACCACTGGTCGTAAGTTCTCGTTATGCTCTTCTTGGGTGGAGCCACAAATGGTGACATCATCTATATAAGCAAAAGTACTTTTTAAACCATGTTTACTTATGAGATCGTCCATTATGCACTGAAAACAGGCCACTCCGTTAGTCAATCCAAAACCTAGTCGCTTAAATTGATACAGTTTACCATCCGCTTCGAATCCTGTATCAGGACGATCGTCTTCATGCAGTGGAACTAAGTGATAAGCACTCTTCAAATCAATAGTGCTGAAAGCGTTGTATTTAGCTATTTTATTCACCAAATCATCGGTGTTTGGAAGTGGATAAGCGTCTAAGTATGTAAAACAGTTTATAGTTTCTGAATAATCAACTACCATTCGACGCTTTTGGTGTTGATCTACAACCACTACCTATGCCCTCCATGGTAATCTAGCTGGCTCTATGATGTCTTCAGCCAAAAGACGATGGACTTCTGACCGGATGAATTCGTTGTTCGACTCATTGAATCGCCTTGACTTTGTTACAAAAAGGGCAGACAGAGAATGATGTCTGTGCAAAGGCCTGGCAGAACAAGAAGACGAGTATTGGAATACGATCGCCCCTCAAATTTGAGATCAACAATACAAGTACCTTCGACGACGGCTTTAAACTTTGAAGAAGCCATAGATATTACTTCTGATTGATGATTAACGTGAAGAGAAAACTTTCGAGCAGCAGACGAAGATATAAAGTTCTCTGAGCTTCCAGTGTCTAATAAGGCGCTGGCAGAATAGTTCCCAAGACGAATCGACACAACAGATTTCTTAAGACACTCAGGGGCTACGGATGACAGCATTATTGCAGCAGAAGAGGAAGTAGCTGCATTGTTTGAGTTAGTGCCCCGACAAACTTTTGCATAATGTCCTCTTTTTTGACATTTATAGCATATGGCCTCTCTGGCCGGACACTTAGACCGTGGGTGACGAATATTTCCACAGAAATAACACTTCTCTTGACTAGTGGCAGCGCATGCACCGTCCTTTACTGTAATCAGTTCTTTTGACGAACTCGTTTGAGTAGGCAAAGACTGAGTTGTGTCACGTTCAATAGTAGCAACTAGTTGCTGTTCAGAATAATGTGATTCATACGATCGCGAATTTTTCATGGCAACCTCAAGTGCGCGTGCCTGATTCACAGCTGAAGCCAAATCTAGTTTTTTATTTTCAAGGAGCCTAGTTCGGATGTGTTGAGCAGCTAAGCCCGAAATGAAAGCATCACGAATGCTCTCATCCCGATGTGTAATAGCAGATACTGCCTTGAAATCACAATCAACACTGAGTATATGGAGTGACCGCAGAAATTCATCAATTGACTCTCCGTCAGCTTGTCGTCGAGTGGCGAGTCGATGACGCGCTACAATTTCATTAGCTGGTTTAATAAAAGCTGTTTTGAGAGTTTGCAGTGCAGCGTCATAAGTGTCACAGTCTGATATAAGTTCAAAGTTTTCAGAAGACAAAGAGTCGGCAAGTAGACCGAGGTACTCATCATCAGTACCCTCAACGGTACTCTTGTATCGACTGAAGACGAAAAACCAGTGTTTGAAGAGACGAGCTGATTCAGGTGAAGTAGGACTAACCTCAAGCCTGTCAGGTCTGAGTCCACGTTCCATTCAGACAATGACTGTTAATTTGTATGTTAAATAAATTGAGATGCTAAGTACAGGATTAGAGGTGAACACAGTCACGAATCAACCCAGCTTTATTTAACATACAACATGACAACACATATCTGTAAATAAACAAACATCAATTAATACAGGATAGTGTTAACACAAGATAAACACAAAATAATAGAGTACATGAAATTCATACATATGCAAATGCATGTATATATATATATACATATACACACACATATGTGCATATACCACAAAAGGTTCACTGGCTAAACAATTACAAATTGTACTAAAGCTTCCAGAATAAACAGTAAACAATCTGATCCCAAAAATTGCACTAATAATAATAAGCGGTGGTAAATTCTTTAGTAACTAGGGTATGGTGCGCTTTAAAAAAAAAAGATTATATATATATATATATATATATATATAATATATATATATATATATATATATATATATACACACACACACACACACACAGTGTACCCCTGCTATCCGAAGATTTCGATAACCGAGGTTTCGCACGATCGAGATTTCCATAAAGAACCATTCATCCGCTAACCGAGATTTGCCCCGCTGATCGAGATACCGACCAACATCACATGTTTCTTCTAGAATGTCCCTTCCTTTATGGAAGGAGATTCTCCTTCCAAACAATAAAACAACACCACCATCTTTCCAGCAAGCCCAGTCAAATTGTTGTTCTGGTGAGTGTTAATTTTTTATTGCATGTTAATTTAATTTAATTAATACAGTACTGTATTCATTATAATTTAATTCTTTATTTTCAGAAAATAACACAAAATAATACTGTACTTAAATACTATTTAATTTAAATTAAAAATACTGTAGGGCATTAAAAGTTAGATTTTGTGGTGATAAGGGTCAGTTTTTAATTTTCTGAAACCAGTTAGCCTCATAAAACGTAAAGTATGGTCCCGTTAACCGAGGTTCCGTTAGCCAAGATTTTTTTTGGAATCAATTAATCTCAGATAGCGGGGTTCCACTGTGTGTGTATATATATATATATATATATATATATATATATTATATATAATATATATATATATATACAGGGTGTCCCATAAGTCCGGCATCATAGGAAAAATAATAAAAAAAGGCAAAACAAAAGCTTTTATTTACAGAACGTGCTCAATATGTCCACCATTGTTTTCAATACACAAATTCAGACGTGATACCCAGTCAGCAAGCACACGGTGAATGATGTCAGGAGTAATGGTGTTACATGCCCCAATAATGCACTGCCGCAAATGTTCAACACTCCTAATTTTCTCTGCGTATACCAGCGCTTTCAAGTGGCCCCAGAGATAAAAATCTAGTGGCGTGAGATCCGGGCTTCTAGCTGGCCATTCCACAGGCCCTCGACGTCCTATCCAATGACCAGGGAATTGTTGGTACAGGTATTCCCTTACTTGGGTGCTGTAATGTGCAGGAGCGCCGTCTTGCTGGAACCATGTTGGGAAATTTCCTTCTTCGTTCAAGACACTGGGAAATGCTTCTTCCTTGAGCATACGTAGGTAGGTGCCTCCAGTGACATGTTCATCGAAAAAGAGGGGGCCTATGATACGATCCTTCCAAATGCCACACCATACCATCACCCGAGATGCACCTTGTTCCTTTGAAGAGGTATACCAGTGAGGGTTGTTTTGGGACCAGTAGCGGGTGTTCTGTCGATTTACCTCACCATTTCCATAAGAAACAGCCTCGTCACTGAACAGAATGAATGGTGGGCGGGAAATTGGCATCCCGAGCATATTGTTCCGTAGCCCATTCACAAAATTCCATCCGCCAGTCGGGATCATCTTCGTTTAATTTTTGTAGGATCTGAAGTTTATATGGATGCCATTTGTGAGCCTGAAGAATGCGATGGATGCCACTTTTCGACACTCCTGTCTCTGCGGACAATCGCCGAAGAGACTTATTGGGACGTCTGTTAAAATGAGCCAGGATAGCAGTCGCTGTATCATCGTCAGTGGACCTCCTTGAAGGTCCACTGCTTGGTTTATCTTCTATGGATCCTGTTTCCTTAAACGTTGCAACAAGTCTGCTAACACAACTCTGTGTTATTGGCTCGCAGTCTGGATGCAGTCCGATTTCCTATGAGTAGAATTATCTGGATTCGTTCTTCCTTGCTCACAGACATTATGGCCTGTAGAAAGAGAAAAATATGAATTATGGTTTGTAAAAATAGAAAAATATGAATTTCTCCTATGATGCCGGACTTATGGGACACCCTATATATATATATATATATATATATATACACACATTTCAACTGCAAAGAACACGCAGTATAAATAACGTAAAGAACGACGCTTGTATAGGAGAACATTCCGCGCAAGATGAGAAGAAAGAACGAACAAATGAAAAAATGAGGTAACCACCCGGGAATCGAACCCGGGATCTTCCGATTGCCGGTCAGATATGATAACCACTACACCATGGTCCTCACCCAATCAGAAGTCGTAATTCCTCTACATACGCGCAGAAACCAATGCCCCGAAGGGGGCACCTCCCGCATGCCGTATCTATATATACATTTCAACTGCAAAGAACACGCAGTATAAATAACGTAAAGAACGACGCTTGTATAGGAGAACATTCCGCGCAAGATGAGAAGAAAGAACGAACAAATGAAAAAATGAGGTAACCACCCGGGATCTTCCGATTGCCGGTCAGATATGATAACCACTACACCATGGTCCTCACCCAATCAGAAGTCGTAATTCCTCTACATACGCGCAGAAACCAATGCCCCGAAGGGGGCACCTCCCGCATGCCGTATCTATATATACATTTCAACTGCAAAGAACACGCAGTATAAATAACGTAAAGAACGATGCTTGTATAGGAGAACATTCCGCGCAAGATGAGAAGAAAGAACGAACAAATGAAAAAATGAGGTAACCTCATTTTTTTGGTCAATTTCACTGAAACTTACAAGATTATAGTTAATCATAGTATCATATAACATATAAAAAATGGACTTGACTGGTAGAAAAAAAATGCACTGCGACCACTACGAGTAAAAACCGTCATCTCCCCTTATCATAGCCTGCTTTCGGTGCTAAATTTATGTACTTAGTATTACTAAGTACATAAATTTAGCACCGAAAGCAGGCTATGATAAGGGGAGATGACGGTTTTTACTCGTAGTGGTCGCAGTGCATTTTTTTTCTACCTAATAAAGAACTAATAAGAACTAAGAACTAATAAGTTAGTTTTGCCCCCCCCTTGCGAAAAATCCTGCGGACGCCCCTGCCCGGGACCATCCGATTGCCGGTCAGATATGCTATCCACTACACCATGGACCTCGATCAATCAGAAGTCGTAATTCTCCTACATACGAGCAGAAACAATGCCCTGAGGGGGCACCTTCGCATGCCGTACATATATACATTTTAACTGTATATATACACATTTGTTCGTTCTCCCTCCTCATCTTGTGCGGAACGCTCTTCTACACAAGCGTCGTTCTTTACATTAATTATACTGTGTGTTGTTTACAGTTAAAATGTATATATGTACGGCATGCGAAGGTGCCCCCTCAGGGCATTGGTTTCTGCTCGTATGTAGGAGAATTACGACTTCTGATTGATCGAGGTCCATGGTGTAGTGCAGTGGTTCCCAACCTGGGGTCCCCGGACCCCAGGGGGTCCGCGAAGGTAGTACTGGGGGTCCGTGAGCTTTCAATATTTCGAAAGGCTCCAATGGAAATCGTACATTTACCCACGATAAGGGCGCTCAGGCTAAAATTTCAAGTTTCCTTGCTCTTGGCTGGAATTATTAATACTTTTTAATACGCTGTATTTTAATTGCATACTCAGTTATGTCTTTTATTTGATAGCGAAAAATGTGAAAAAAGTTAATTATTAGTTAATAAAAACAGTTTGTTGGGTAGACGGAATCTTTCAAAAACAGGGGTCCGTGGGAAAAAAAAAAAATAAAAGGGGTCCTTGGTGGTGAAAAGGTTGGGAACCACTGGTGTAGTGGGTAGCATATCTGACCGGCAATCAGATGGTCCCGGGTTCGATTCCCGGGTGGTACCTCATTTTTCATTTGTTCGTTCTCCCTCCTCATCTTGTGCGGAACGCTCTTCTACACAAGCGTCGTTCTTTACATATATATATATATATATATATATATATATATATATATATATAGGGTGAGTCACGACGAAATGTCATAACTTCTGAAGCTTATAGTTGAAGTAATTTCCAGTCAAAAACTCCATATGAACATAGGTCCGACCATCCCTGACTTCACGGCGATCCGTCAAGATCCCCGGTCACGGGGGTGGACTCATCACTTACATACGTAAGAGCATTAGCTACACTGATGCCACCCAAAACATTACAAACCCAATCCAAGCAGATAACATGATAGAAATACAGACAGTTAACATTAAAACACGCGCAAAACACAACATCACACTAATCAACATTTACATCCCACCAGATAGTTCACCTCAGGTGCCAGCCAATTACAATCCACAGTTACACAATCTGGCCTCTCTCACTAATGTCATCTTAGGAGGAGACTGCAATGCTAAAGACACTAGTTGGTACCTGCACAACCAAAGCAACACCAGAGACGCCAACATAGCCACACAACTAAAGAGCCTCTTCATTCTTAACAATACAGAAGAACATACACACATACCACATCAAGCAGGATACTCAAACTCCTCCCCGGATATAACGTTCTGTTCCCCCTCACTAGCAACACATACACACTGGAGAACAGAAAAACAGTTGTCATCAGACCACCTGCCCATCATCATTACAACACGTTCTACACTCTGCCTCAACAGCCTTAGGCACACTTACAGAAATTACAAGAAAGCTGATTAGGAACAGTTCAAATACAGACTGAGGAACAATTCACCACATTAAACAGCACACCCATCATAAACATCATACAACACTCAAGACATTTAATCAGATCATCAACAATGCAAAGAAATACATACCCGAGGGCAACATTAGGAAATACAACCCAAATTACACTAGAGAAATAGCCCACCTCATAAGGCAACGTAACAACCTCAAATATAACACAAAACACCACACAGCAGATACAACAGCTCAACACAGAAATAAACAACAAACTCAAAGAAAAACAAACAGAAACATTTAGGGAATTCATAACAACACTAAACCACTCCACAGATACATCCAAGCTATACAAGACTATAAACAGCATTACCCATCTAACAGCGGCATTCACACCTCACACGCGGCTATCTGTCGCAGCCAAAATAATATCTCAACATATACACAACAAGCTAACATTCTAGTTAATCACTACGCAAAGATAAGTCACTTAAACAGCGACAACAACCAGAAACACGCAGACAGACAAACAGCCAGACACAAAAAACCTACAGATTCGACACGACCATTACACCCTTCAATACAGACCACACCACCAAGATCATCAAAAACATTAAGAATTCGAAGGCTACTGGACCAGACAACATATCTAACATACACCTTAAACACTTGGGCCCACAGGGCCTCACAAACATCAGAACATATTCATACCAACACTGTATTATTCCTGACATATGGAAACAAGGTAAAATTATTACACTGCTCAAACCAAACAAAAATCCAACAGAACCAGCTTCTATAGACCCATTACTTTACTATGCACACCTTCCAAAGTAACAAAGACTAATCTTACAAATCACCAACCCACACATACCACTATCGCCTACCAACATTGATTCAGACCTCACCACTCAACCACGACATTATTCACTAACCTCACGCACCACATCATGGATGGCATCAACTCCAAATGACCAGCTTAATGTACACTATTAGCAACAATAGACATTAGTAAAGCATTTGATGCTATCCCATGCTTCTCTCTCATAAACAAAATACTCAACACAAACATGCACAATAACACCAAAAGTGGCTGAGCAACTATCTTTCAGGAAGATTCACATGTCACATTTAATGGCAAGTCATCCAAAAACAAGCTTTTTTCGAACGGGGTCGTTCAAGGCTCTGTTCGCTCACACACTGTTCAACTTATACATGCATGACATTCCAACACCCATAGATAACAAGCTTACCTATCATCATATGCAGATGACATCACTCTAACATTCACCCACAACAACATCGACACCGCTACAAATAACCAACAAACATACATAAACAGTATACAAGGCTGGCTTACACACAATAGACTCAAAGTAGCGCCCACAAAATCAACCATCACCTTGCTAACAAGCAACACAAAAGAACACAGATAACTCCACAGCTTACACTAACAACACCAACATTCCACACACTCACAGGACCAAAATACTTGGGGTCACATACAACACATCATTATCTTTTGCAAACCACATTCAGGACATTAAAAACAAATGTATAACAAGACTTAACACGTTTAGGGTACTAACAGGCACAAACTTTGGACACCAGCAGGAAACAACATCACTCATATACAAACAATATATTCGCTCAGTTATGGACTGTGCTAGCACATGCTGAGCACCCATTATCTCAAACACACACATAAACACCTTACAAACAATACAAAACAACGCACTTTGTATCATTACAGGATGTACTCAAACAACACCAATAGAACACCTGCACACAGAAACAAAAATACTGAAAGTTAGGGAACATTCAGACATAAGGGGAACACAATTCATGGCAGCAGCGACAACTAACCCACAACACCCTTGCCACTACATGTACAATCATGCACCAACACCTCGCAGCATTAAGGTAACACCAGAAAGACATTATAACCAAATACTCCATTCCATACCATGCC
Organism: Bathynomus jamesi; assembly: GCA_023014485.1. NCBI lineage: Eukaryota > Metazoa > Arthropoda > Malacostraca > Isopoda > Cirolanidae > Bathynomus > Bathynomus jamesi. The sequence goes on from JAJOZX010009240.1 coordinate 138,330, forward strand.
CCACAGACATTACACAGTAGAGAAAACACACACACACACACACGCACCTAACCCACAAAGCACTGACACGATTCGGTCCGAATGCGGTCCTAGGTGCGAAGCCGCCACCCATTGACAGTCAGAGACCAGCCTGAGCAGATCGGATCGAGTTAACTTAGCACGATTCCGATGTGGACATCACTTCAAATTACAGACATATAAACACAGACTAGACAACTCCACAGACGACACCTACCACCTGTGCCAGGACACACCACAAACAATTGAACACATTATGACAGACTGTACCGCTCTAGCACAACAACGAACACAACACAACTCACAAGTGCGCTGAACCTCTGGTCCACTCCGGAAAGAGCGATTGGTTACCTGCGTGCCGCCGGCTTGCTCGGTCAGGGTGGGCTGATCGGCTAATCACAACAACAACAACTATTTGATGTTTTACAGTGCAAGATAGTGGACATGGAATTTGCAAAAATAAAATTAATGATTTTATTAGTTTTGTGGAAGGAAAAAAATCAATGACAAAGTTATAATAAAATTCTTAAAAAGACACGTGACATAGTAAGTTGTCAGACGATTCCTCCCCTACTAAGAGACTCAGAGGAAAAGTGACAGACTTTAAAGAAATTTACTTTAGCATTCTGAATACCTCTGTAACAGCCTTGAAGGAATGATTGAATGCATTTAGGAGTTCTCATTTTTTGGAGCTGTTGAATTCATTAATGTTTGCAGTATATAAAGAAAATTTCCCCCAAACTTAATACAGCACTTGAATATAAGTACAGTAATCTATTTGGCGTAAAAGCTTTACATCAGAATTGAAATATATCTATCAGGACTTCGATTTTTGTCAGTGCAAAATGCAAAAGAAATTTTAAAGCTTTGTCTTGACCTTGGACTTACAACAGCCTTACCTGAAACAATCAATTTAATTCGGCTCTTTTTGACAATCCCTGTAACCAGTATGTCAACGGAAAGAAGTTTTTTCAACGCTTAACAGAATACAGACGTACCTACAGAATACCATGTCAGAGGTAAGGCTGTCTAGTTTAGCAAGAATTGCCATAGAGAAAGAAATCGTAATATCGGTAGAGAAGAAAAAAATGTTGCCGACAAAGTAATTGAGGAATTTGCATTAAAACCAAAAAGATTGGAGTTCATGTATAATAAATAAGGTAAGGCGATGTTTTATTTCCTAAATTTATGCCAGTTAAAAATATTCTAGTTATCATAACATAATACATATCACAGTGAAACAAGTATCAAATTATGCAGTATATATATACAGTATATATACTGTATATCTACACAGAGTGGTGCTTAAGCGCTTTCGTCTAATGACATCCTCAGGATCAATGAAGTAAATAAAGAGTTCAAGACTATATATAGGTTACAAAAAAAAAAAATATATATATATATATATATATATATATATATATATATATATATAGTAAATATAGAAATGAAAATTGGAGGAATGGAGGAGGGCTTTTGAAGACAGAGGGTTGAAAATCAGCAGAAAGAAAACGGAGTACCTGAGGTTCTACGAAAATCAAGACTCAGAAATTAGTTTAGAGGGAGCGAGGTTAAAGAGAGTAAGTAAGTTTACGTACTTGGGATCGACAGTGGCTGAGGACGGTGAGCTGGACACAGAAATAACACACAGAGTGCAATCTGGTTGGAAAAATTGGAAGAAAGTTTCAGGGTGTTGTGTGACCGAAGAATAGGCGCAAGGGTTAAGGGAAAGGTGTATAAGACTGTGGTAAGACCGGCTATGATGTACGGGGCTGAGTCTTGGGCTATAAAGAAAGATCATGAGAAAAGACTAGATGTAACGGAGATGAGAATGCTGAGATGGATGTGCGGAGTGACAAGGTTGGATAGAGTAAGGAATGAAAGGATAAGGGGCACAACAAAGGTTGGAGAAATCTCGAGGAAGATACAAGAAAGTAGACTGAAATGGTATGGACATGTGATGAGAGGGGACGAAGATTATGTGGGTAAGAGAACGATGAATATGGAGGTGCATGGCAGGAGAAAGAGAGGCAGACCGAAGCGAAGGTGGATGGAGAAGGTGAGGGACGATTTGAGGGAGAAGGGTTTGTCGGAGGAAGAAGCCCAGGACCGGGCTGTGTGGAGGAGGCTGGTCAGAAACGCCGACCCCGCATAGAGGCGGGAACGGGCGAAGAGAAAGAAGAAGAAGAAATGAAAATTGTGGGAGGAGCATACACATTTGTAAGGAAAACTACCAATTTTAGCACTTAGCACTTAGCTAAGTGTAGCTGTAATCCTTAGATACTGTCCCAAAGCTGGATCCTATCTGCTTTGCAGATAGCTGGTGAGGGAAGCTATATTTTTTGGGGCCTCTTTGCGAGTGACCCGTTGCCCACGTCGGGCTAACATCATGAAAAAGAAAAAACTATAGTGTTTGTCATTTACCATTACTAATTCGGATTATAGTGGATTTAATTTTACCCAGAAGAGTTCCTTGTTCCATGCACGGTTTGTGTGTATCATGAAAAAACGTCAGGGGACCATTCTGAGTTCAATTATATATATATATATATATGCACTAGAATCACAAAATAACACGTGACCTTATTAATAAGCAAACAACCACAAGGAAAAGGAAACACAAAGTCCGAGCGCTTTCGTGATATATTCACATTATCAAGGAGGAACAGAAAATAGACGGAGATTACAAAGTATTTGAGTTAAATAGACAAGCAAAAAATTCACAATTGGCACCTCAAATTAAAGGCCTTAAAGCCCTCTAAAGATTTTTTTCCCAAAATTGATAACATAATCTGTAGGCAGCTAAATAACTGAATAAAAAATATATACTGTATAGCTGAAATTAGACAAAAAGAAAACCAATAGAGAGAACAAAAATTATTATAACGGTTATTAGCACTAATATTTAATTAAAACAGGCAATTAATAGGCAAGAATTTAATGAAAAACAAATAGATGACGTAGATAACAAATAGAAAACATAATCTGTAGGCTGATTAATTACTATACAGATGAAATTAGACAAAACACCAGTACAGAAAACCTAAAAAAAAAAAAAAATTATTATAATGGTTATTAACACTAATATTTAATTGAAATAGGAAAAATTAAAAGACCCGAAATTAATGAAAACAAAGGGAAAGTTGCCATCGTCTTACAGATTATTACAAAATTTCAACAAACAATCTGGAAAAAAAAAAAAAAAAAAAAAAATATATATATATATATATATATATATATATATATATATATATATATATATGAACAGGGAACACCAGAGAAAATACAAACATCTTCAAGGTTTAATAGTACCAACGTTTCGGAATGCACTAATTCCATCTTCAGGGCTAAAACAATAAAATTCCAAATCACATACAAAATTACAAAATACAAATTGCTTAATAACAATTTAAAATAAACTTAAAAAAAAATTATAAAAAGTAGCTAAGAAAATGTAAAACATTAAAACTAAAGGTAAATAAATGTGAAGTTAAAAAGTTAAAATTATAAAAAGTAAAAGCATTAAAACTGAAATGTAAATAAAATAAACTAGTACCTTAACCAAAACATAGCAGATCTATCGATGATTCGTCAGAATTTAGGTCTGGTTTTAGTTTATAAATAAACAGAGACTCCATAATTTTAAGCTTAAGGTCAGAGCTTCCAGCAGCAAGTACGGTGAAATTAGACTGTGAAATTGGGTGGTTATTGTTGTGCGAGTGATTACGTATGAGAGAATTAGGTGGTTTGCCAAGGGGTAAATTTGTACGGACCGATTTACCGAGATGTTCGTAAATACGAGATTTTAAATGTCTTTTAGTTTTACCTATATATGACCCCATACAGTGGTCACACTTGTATTGATAAACTATAGATGACTTAAGAAGTGTAGGAATAACATCCTTGTATTTAAATAAATGGTAAATCGATTTAGACGGGGTGAATATAATTTTTACACAGTTGTGGGTAGAATTCCTTGAGCAATTTTAAAAGTTTATTTCTAATGTTAAAACTTGAGGTTCCCATATAGGGCAAAATGAAATACAGGATATCTTTGGGGACTGTAATTAAGTTTCTAGTTGTAGGGCTTATTAGTCTATTTAAGGTTCTGCCTATTGTAGTCTCGACCAGTCTAGAAGGGAAATTATTCTTGGCAAGGAGTTTTCGGATGAAATCTAGTTCATCGTGTAGTTTGAAGTAATCTGAACAGATATTGAAAGCTCTATTGGTCAGAGTCGAGATTAAATTTCGTTTGAAACCTAAAGGGATAAAGGAAGAAAAGTTCATAGTAAGATTGGTAAATGTCGGCTTTCGGTAAACGGAAGTTTCAAAAGAGGAATTAGTTTTTATTATCTTAATGTCCAAAAAGGACAGAGAGCTATTAGATTCAACTTCTGAAGTAAATTGAATGTTAGGGTGCTTAGAATTAAGGTAATTACGAAACAAAGGGATATGGTCTGGTGATTTAAACAGGAGAAAAGTGTCATCAATATATCTTCTAAAAAAACCGGTTTAAAGTTGGAAGGCACTCATTCAACCATTTGACTTCATGATGACACAGAAACGCGTTAGCTAAGGTGGGACCAAGAGGCAGACCCATTTGAACACCTTCAGTCTGTTTAAAATATTCACCGTTGAATATAAATATAAGGTCTTCCACGGAAAATTTTAATAGTTCTTTCATTTGGCCTCTATTAAAACCCTGCACAGTATCAGTATTATTAAAAGATTATCAATACATATATCAATAGTTTCTGCAACAGGCACATTGGTAAATAAAGATTTTACATCGAAGCTAGCCATTGTGTAAGAATTATTATTTAATGAGGTAATTTCTCTAACGAAAGAAAAAGAATCCCGTGCTGTATACAAATTATAAGTTATAGGTGATAGTATGGGAACCAAGAATTTTGAAAGGTTATAACTAAAAGTTCCTAGAGCCGATAAAATTGGCCTAAGCGGACAATTAGGTTTGTGTATTTTAGGGAGTCCATACATAATGCCTGGGCTGGATCCAGAAACAAATAATTTAGTAAAAACCGTGTCTGAGATTATATTATTAGATTTAAGTTTTCTAAGATACCTATTAATTTTATCTTCCTGTTTTAAAATTAAAGCAAAAATGTCACCAGTTACTTTAGTAAATCTAGTTGCATCATTTAAAATATCTAACATTTTATCAACATAAACATTCCTGTCCAAAAGAACAACGCCATTGCCTTTGTCTGGTCTTGTAACCACCAATGACTTGTCCAAAGACAGATTTCTTAGACTTTGAAACTCTTCCACCTCCATATTAGATCTATTGCCATAAGGGTTAAACGCATAAAATGAAGTAAAAGCTAAATTACGTAAATTATTAGATAAAAAGTTAAAACCTTTACTATGTGGGTCAAAGAATGAATGTTTAAAAAGGTCCTTAAAAAATAACTCAAAGTTGAGGAAATAATTGTAAAAATTAAGTTTCTTTGGAGTAAGAGAGAATTTCAGGCCTTTACAAAGGGCAGATTTTTGAATATCACTGAGAACTTTGGAAGAATAATTAAAGATGAGATCATTAGCTGCTAGATTATTACTCGTATTATATCCTAATTTTTGGAGTTTCCTGTTCTGAACAAAATTCACCCTTGCAATACATTTCAAATTGCCCGTCTGAATGACGTTCAAAAGATGTGTTGAATCTATACCAGACACCAGAGACTTAAAATCACAAGTAGAATCGGGATCTTAATCGGTCTTAAAAGGTCCTTAAAAAATAACTCAAAGTTGAGGAAATAATTGTAAAAATTAAGTTTCTTTGGAGTAAGAGAGAATTTCAGGCCTTTACAAAGGGCAGATTTTTGAATATCACTGAGAACTTTGGAAGAATAATTAAAGATGAGATCATTAGCTGCTAGATTATTACTCGTATTATATCCTAATTTTTGGAGTTTCCTGTTCTGAACAAAATTCACCCTTGCAATACATTTCAAATTGCCCGTCTGAATGACGTTCAAAAGATGTGTTGAATCTATACCAGACACCAGAGACTTAAAATCACAAGTAGAATCGGGATCTTAATCGGTCTACTTGTGATTTTAAGTCTCTGGTGTCTGGTATAGATTCAACACATCTTTTGAACGTCATTCAGACGGGCAATTTGAAATGTATTGCAAGGGTGAATTTTGTTCAGAACAGGAAACTCCAAAAATTAGGATATAATACGAGTAATAATCTAGCAGCTAATGATCTCATCTTTAATTATTCTTCCAAAGTTCTCAGTGATATTCAAAAATCTGCCCTTTGTAAAGGCCTGAAATTCTCTCTTACTCCAAAGAAACTTAATTTTTACAATTATTTCCTCAACTTTGAGTTATTTTTTAAGGACCTTTTTAAACATTCATTCTTTGACCCACATAGTAAAGGTTTTAACTTTTTATCTAATAATTTACGTAATTTAGCTTTTACTTCATTTTATGCGTTTAACCCTTATGGCAATAGATCTAATATGGAGGTGGAAGAGTTTCAAAGTCTAAGAAATCTGTCTTTGGACAAGTCATTGGTGGTTACAAGACCAGACAAAGGCAATGGCGTTGTTCTTTTGGACAGGAATGTTTATGTTGATAAAATGTTAGATATTTTAAATGATGCAACTAGATTTACTAAAGTAACTGGTGACATTTTTGCTTTAATTTTAAAACAGGAAGATAAAATTAATAGGTATCTTAGAAAACTTAAATCTAATAATATAATCTCAGACACGGTTTTTACTAAATTATTTGTTTCTGGATCCAGCCCAGGCATTATGTATGGACTCCTAAAATACACAAACCTAATTGTCCGCTTAGGCCAATTTTATCGGCTCTAGGAACTTTTAGTTATAACCTTTCAAAATTCTTGGTTCCCATACTATCACCTATAACTTATAATTTGTATACAGCACGGGATTCTTTTTCTTTCGTTAGAGAAATTACCTCATTAAATAATAATTCTTACACAATGGCTAGCTTCGATGTAAAATCTTTATTTACCAATGTGCCTGTTGCAGAAACTATTGATATATGTATTGATAATCTTTTTAATAATACTGATACTGTGCAGGGTTTTAATAGAGGCCAAATGAAAGAACTATTAAAATTTTCCGTGGAAGACCTTATATTTATATTCAACGGTGAATATTTTAAACAGACTGAAGGTGTTCAAATGGGTCTGCCTCTTGGTCCCACCTTAGCTAACGCGTTTCTGTGTCATCATGAAGTCAAATGGTTGAATGAGTGCCCTTCCAACTTTAAACCGGTTTTTTATAGAAGATATATTGATGACACTTTTCTCCTGTTTAAATCACCAGACCATATCCCTTTGTTTCGTAATTACCTTAATTCTAAGCACCCTAACATTCAATTTACTTCAGAAGTTGAATCTAATAGCTCTCTGTCCTTTTTGGACATTAAGATAATAAAAACTAATTCCTCTTTTGAAACTTCCGTTTACCGAAAGCCGACATTTACCAATCTTACTATGAACTTTTCTTCCTTTATCCCTTTAGGTTTCAAACGAAATTTAATCTCGACTCTGACCAATAGAGCTTTCAATATCTGTTCAGATTACTTCAAACTACACGATGAACTAGATTTCATCCGAAAACTCCTTGCCAAGAATAATTTCCCTTCTAGACTGGTCGAGACTACAATAGGCAGAACCTTAAATAGACTAATAAGCCCTACAACTAGAAACTTAATTACAGTCCCCAAAGATATCCTGTATTTCACTTTGCCCTATATGGGAACCTCAAGTTTTAACATTAGAAATAAACTTTTAAAATTGCTCAAGGAATTCTACCCACAACTGTGTATAAAAATTATATTCACCCCGTCTAAATCGATTTACCATTTATTTAAATACAAGGATGTTATTCCTACACTTCTTAAGTCATCTATAGTTTATCAATACAAGTGTGACCACTGTATGGGGTCATATATAGGTAAAACTAAAAGACATTTAAAATCTCGTATTTACGAACATCTCGGTAAATCGGTCCGTACAAATTTACCCCTTGGCAAACCACCTAATTCTCTCATACGTAATCACTCGCACAACAATAACCACCCAATTTCACAGTCTAATTTCACCGTACTTGCTGCTGGAAGCTCTGACCTTAAGCTTAAAATTATGGAGTCTCTGTTTATTTATAAACTAAAACCAGACCTAAATTCTGACGAATCATCGATAGATCTGCTATGTTTTGGTTAAGGTACTAGTTTATTTTATTTACATTTCAGTTTTAATGCTTTTACTTTTTATAATTTTAACTTTTTAACTTCACATTTATTTACCTTTTAGTTTTAATGTTTTACATTTTCTTAGCTACTTTTTATAATTTTTTTTTAAGTTTATTTTAAATTGTTATTAAGCAATTTGTATTTTGTAATTTTGTATGTGATTTGGAATTTTATTGTTTTAGCCCTGAAGATGGAATTAGTGCATTCCGAAACGTTGGTACTATTAAACCTTGAAGGATGTTTGTATTTTCTCTGGTGTTCCTGTTCATTATTAAACTGCGTTTTCCACGCCACCAATCAATAGCCGATATATATATATATATATATATATATATATATATATATATATATATATATATATATATATATATATATATATATATGGCGTCCCAAAAAAATGTATGCACACTTTAAATAATTATAAAGGCAGTGTTCATTAAAATACATTTCATTTTCAAAATGTAATAGAATCTACAGACATTATTTAATTGTTTTGTCAACGCCTGTTTTCAAACTGACGTCCGTTCTGGTCCAGGCATTGCTGATAACGCGAAGCAATGGAATCGCAAACATCACGAAGCATTTCGTTTGGTATTTGTGTGCATTCTCGTTCAATGGCTGCTCTCAATTCAGCGACTGTTGCAGGTTTTATAGCGTAGACTTTGTCTTTTAAGTATCCCCATAAAAAAAAGTCTAGTGGTGTGAGGTCTGGTGAACGCGGAGGGTATTCTACGAAACCCCTTCGTCCAATCCACATCCACATCGTGCCAAGTACCACTCGCAATACTCCACTCTTCGGTCCGGATCATCTTCATTAATAGCATGGACTAATCTTGGAATGTAACTTTTCCATTGACAGCGCTTCAAAATGCGTTGGACAGACGATTCTGAAATTCCTACCTCACGACTCGCTTGCCGCACAGATTTTCTTGGACTTTGGTGATACGTTTCCAGTACTCTTTCTTGCTTTGTGGGGCTTGTCGATGTCCGTGGTGTTCCGGAACGCTTCTTGTGGACATTCTGAACAGTTCCATCGGCTTCAAACTTATCTCTAATTCGAGTGATGGTAAGTCGCGTTGGTGGATCTGTTTGAAACTCCCTCCTAAACTCTCTTTGCACTTCAACTGCGTTTTCACACTTCCAGTAGCATTTTAGAATGAATTTCCTTTGTTCAAAGCTTAGTCTGACTGCCATTATTAATTCTAATGGGTTTAACTTGGAAGAAAGAAACATCAATTGAGCTATCAGCTGTTAAAGTGTGTATACATTTTTTTGGACGCCCTGTATAATATATATATATATATATCGTTAACCTCGTTGCGGTTCCGTGCGTCGGTCTCTCTTCACACGAAAGTCAAGCTGGTGGCCCCGCCTCTTGGCCTGGCTTGGTGGAGGAGCGAGTTGCTCTCTTGCGCTCTCCACCACACATAGCCAGATACATCCGGCTCATCTGGTACCGTCCTGGGCCAGGCATCTAGTCCTCTCTTGAAGACTTCAACTTTGACCCCTGTAACGTTTCTGAGGTCCTTAGGAAGCTGGTTAAAAAGTCTTGTCCCCTTGACAACCAAGCTATTTTCCTTCAGTGTTGAGGAGATCCCTTGTCGGGCCTTTAATTTGGGAACAATACACATTCTGCCTTTCCTATTTTCCAGCGTTGTTTGGATAGTAATTGGGTTTAGTTTGAGGTTTAGTACCAGTTTTCCGATCATTTTCCATATGTAGATTATGGTATACCTCTCTTTTCTTCTTTGCAGGGAGTACAGATTTAGTTTACGTAGTCTTTCCCAGTAGTTGAGTTCTTTGCAGCCATCAATCTTGGCTGTGAAATGTCCCTGCGTTTCTTCTAGTTTATTAATTTCTTCCTTTTTATATGAGGACGTCAAAACTGAGCAGTATTTAAATTTTGGTATGATCAGTTATTCTCAGCTGGGGAATCATTACTGTCTTGTCCCCCCTTTTGAACGTTCTTAGTACCTGCCCCACGACTCTTTTTGCTTTGTTCATTGCTATCTGATTTTGTGTCTCGAATTTGGCATCCTCGGTCATTATTACCCCCAAGTCGACCGCTTTTGTGCTTCTCTGAATTACCTGTCTATCTGGAGCATAATATGCAGTCTGTTTAATTTCCTCATTTCCACCATATCCCAAGAGCTGAAATTCCTCGGTGTTAAATGTCATACTGATGTCTTCTGACCATTTGTATATTTTGTTTGTGTCCTTCTGCAAGGCCTCCACTTTATTTACATCGCTGATTTTTCTGCTGATCTTTGTATCGTCTGCAAATGATGTTATGATGTTATTATACTGTTGCTGTTTACTCCACTGTCTATGTCTGTTAGCATGATAATGAATAGGAGTGGGGCCAGCACTGGACCTTGTTGCACTGAGCTGCGTACTTTTGATTCTGATGATGATACACCTTGAATTTTGACGACCTGTAATCGTTCTCTGAGGAAGTTGTAGATCCATTTTCCCACTTTGTCTGTTATTCCCATATGCTTCATTTTATGTGCTATTATACCGTGATCGCACTTGGCAAAAACTTTAGCAAAATCTGTGTATATGACATCATTGTTTTCATTACCTTCAAGAGCATCTAGGATATTGTTATAATGCCATATAAGTTGTGACAGGAATGATCTTCCCGATCGGAATCCGTGCTGATTTTCGTTGAAGTTTTCTAGTGTCTCCAAGAAGTCATAGATGTTCTCTGACTATTCTTTCAAATATTTTGGTGAGGTGGGACGTCAATGAAACTGGTCTATAGTTCTTTGTTTGAGATCTGTCTCCGCCTTTATATATAGGGACAATGTTTGCTCTTTTCAAGATGCTCGGTATCTCCCCAGTGTCTAGGTATCTTCTCCATATCTAGTAAAGGGTGTAGCAATTTCATTTTTACAGTTTTTAATTAATAGTGCGTTCCATTTGTCCGGACCTGCAGATGAATGTTATTTCATTTGTCCTATCGCTCTCGCTACATCATCTGGGGTAAAATCAAAGTCTGTTATACATTCTCCTTGCAATTTCTCTTCGAAGAATGCATCTATGTCAGGTATCATAATTAAAACCCACTCTAATAGACAGAGTTTATTTCCACAACAGTTTCGATGCCCACTGGCATCCTCTTCCACCCGAAGAGGATGCCAGTGGGCATCGAAACTGTTGTGGAAATAAACTCTGTCTATTAGAGTGGGTTTTAATTATCATATTTTGACCTTCACGTAGAAAAAAGTGAAGTTTTTTGCATTTATGTCAGGTATCGTTTTGTCACTTTTTGGGCTACTGAAGACCGATTCATACTGGGCTTTCAATGTTTCAGATATTTCTTTCAAATCGTCTGTTAGTTCATTATTTCCTTTCCTTAGGGGCCCGATAGGAACGCGCGCTTTTGTTTTCCTTTTCGCATAGCTGTAGAAGTAGTTTGGATTTTCCTTTATTACTTCTACCGCCGTTTCCTCTTCCCTCTCTGTATGGCCCTTTATCAAAGTTTGTATTTCCCTATCGATACTCTCCAGCTTTTCTTGTATTACTTTCCTGGCATTGTTGTCTCCGCAATTTGCTAACTTCGTCGCTACTCTCTTTCTTTTGCGGAATATTCTTCTCTTTTGCCTCTCTAGCCAGTTCCTCTTTCCTTTTGGCTGTGCTTTCGGAGCATATTTTTCCAAAATTCTCAACGTCTTTTCTTCCAAGGTTATTAGCATTTCCTCAGTTGTTTTATTCTCTAAAACTGTTCTCCACTCTATTTGGGCCATGTGTGATCTGATTTCTTTCCAATTTATGGTCTTGGAGTTTAGGTTAAAAGCCCCAAATTTGCTTCTTCCTTCCGTATGTGTATTGTCGTTTAAAGTTATCGCTATATTTGTTGATAGCTCGATTTCATTGTGGTCTGAGATAATAGTTGGGATTATTTTTATGTCGGCAATCAAGTTCGTGTTATTTGTGAACCAGATCTAGGCAGTTATTTTTCCTGGTATTTTCTGTTATCTCCTGTGTTAGCATAAACTCGTTTGTGAGAGCCATCAGCATTTTTGCTTACTCCTGGTCCTCTCTTGTGCCCCCATTATCTTGCTGTATAAATATATTTCTACCCACCTTTTTGTATTTTATAAATGGGAAATTAAAATCGCCGCAGAGTATTATATTAGGGGATAGAGAGTTTAGGGACTTTATTAAGGTTCTGATATCATCAATAGCATCCAAAAAATTTTCATTTGGAGAGTTTGGAGGTCAAGAGATGACTATCAGTACCACGTTTAGTTTCTTTATTTTCACTGCAAGGGTTTCCACGAAGCTGTTGGATTTACTTATTACCGTCTCTGTCATATGCCTCTCATGTATATAAATAGCACAGCCACCTTTACGTCTCGCTGTTCTATCCGCTCTTAGTAAGTTGAATCCATCAATATGCAATTCTTTCTTATCGATACAGTGTTTGCAGTTATCGCAGTTTCCTTGGCAGTCTTTAAGAAGTGTTTCTGTGAGGCATGCGATGTCCGCCCTTGTTTCGTTCATAAAACCTTTCAGGTACGAAACTTTGTTTAGAGAATTGTTCGATTTTATTCCTTGAATATTTGCCAGGACAATGTTTATGTTTGTTTTGCATTGTCCCTTGTGCATTTTAAGTTCGTTGGTTGTCCTTTGATATCGCGTGTTTTGTAGCCTTGTGGTCCTTCGAGATGGGTTGTTTCTTGCCATGTAGCGTTCCGGCTCGAGGGTTCCCAGCTGTGTCAGCTGCATGTGCTGTATGAGACTTAGCAGCCGTATTGTGTCCGAGATGTTAAAAAAATTTGTGTGCTATTTTTGTTTTGTTTGCTATTTAGGTACAGTGCTTACAAGAAGTCTCACGCCTCTGTCTCGTCCCAAGCTAGTCTGTTAGGTATAAAATGGGCGGTCCTTATGGCAGCGGAGGTGTGTTCGGATTGGTGCACATAATTGCTCTAACTCCATCAATGACGTTCACATTTATCTTTGTGTTAATCACTCTATCTATTTATATTAGAGACATACTGTATATAGATATATATAGAGTATGCAGGGGATAACGTGTCTCAATCCCAGCTATGGTAGTTGTCTTACAATTAACAGTCCCAAGTGCAAGTTACGTTAACACCTCAACATAAACTACCCTGGACTAAAATAACATACGTGAAGCCCTTACCCACAAACCATTTAAAAGGTGTGATTTAAAAGCGCTCTCTCTCTCTCTCTCAGTTTTAGTAGGAAAACATTTATTGGTAAGAAAATATTTTCCATAATACAGGTAATATTAAGGAAAGATTTAAAATAAAAACGAAAAATTACAATGATTCTGCAGAGCCACATTTTCTTACCATGAAGCTCATAATTTAGAAGACATGGCAGGACATGATTAACTTCGATAACTGGATTATCACAATTTTTAATTCTTTTTATAAGACCGCAATGAGTGTGTCTAATTATCTCGAGATATTGTGGTTAACAAACATTTGCTAAGCTGAGCATGTTAGTGGTAACTTATGTAACAGTTCAAAAGATGTTATAAAACAAATTTAGGGTTGTGCTAGAAACTCTCTATTATAATTAACCCAAAGCTGGTATCCATATAAATTAGTGTTTTCATTGTCATTGTTGTTATATTAATTATGCTAGACTATCTTCCTGATCCATGTTGGTTCTCTGAATCTTTCCTCTGCCTCCATAAAGTAGATTTTTTCTCTATTGTTTCGAAAATTTTGGTGAGATTGGATGTCAAAAACGCTGGTCTTATAGTTCTTCGCTTAATATATGTTCCCTCTTTATATATAGAAACAGCGTTCGCTCTCTTCAGGATGTTACGTATTTCTCCCGTGTCTAGAGATCTCCATATCTAATACAGGGGCAGAACTATTTCAATCTTAGTTTTAATAATCAGTGTCGCGTTTCGTTTGTCCTGATCTACTGCCGAATGTGATTTCAGTTTTACAACGCGTATTATATCTTCCGGTATAAAATAAGTTATTTTCTCCTTATAATTCTTCAAAAAGTGAATTTAGCATATATTATATCATCATTATCATTATCATTCATCATCATCATCATCATCATCATATCATCATATCATCATCATCGTTTTTAGGGGTACTGAAAACTGATTCATACTAAACTCTTTAATATTTCAGGTATTCATTTTGGATCATCAGTCGGTGCATTATTTTTTCTTTTGCGGTCCGATGGTCTCGTGCTTTTGTTTTCCTGTTCGAAAAATTATAGATAGAAGTATTTTCGGTTTACATTGATTACCCCCCCCCCCACACTTTACTCACTCTGTACTCTACTCTCACTCTCTCTACTCTCTCACTCTCTCTCTCTCTCTCTCTACTCTCTCACTCACTCTCTCTACGTCTACTCTCTCTCTCTCTCTCTCTCTCTCTCTCTCTAGGTGGATTGAAAACTGGCTGAAGAATAGGCGGCAGAGGGTTGTAATTAAAGGGGTTAGTTCGGGTTGGGCCTCGGTCTCTAGTGGGGTTCCTCAGGGTTCCGTTTTGGGGCCACTGTTGTTTATCATTTACATAAATGATATCGACGGTGGCATCGTCAGTCGGATCGCCAAATTCGCTGATGACACCAACTTGGGGCCAATGTTGGGACGCCCGAAGCGATCGAGCAACTGCGTGCGGACCTAGGTAGGATAGGAGAGTGGTCCGAAAAATGGCAAATGCCGTTTAACTTGGGTAAATGAAAACTGATGCACATTGGCTACGCCAATCCCACGTCGGACTACTCGATGTTGGGGAGTAATATCGAGGCGACTGATTTGGAAAAGGACTTGGGTGTGCTAATTAGCAGCGACCTTAAGTTTACGAAACAGTGCGTAGAGGTGGAAAAAAAGGCCCAGAAGCTGTTGGGTTATATCAGGAGGCAATTTCAGTTTCGGAACAAGGAGATTGTGCTCTCTCTGTACAATTCCCTGGTTCGGCCGCACCTGGAGTATGCTGTGCAGTTCTGGTCGCCCACCCTCAGGAAAGATATTGAGAGGCTGGAGCGAGTGCAGGCGAGGGCCACAAAGTTAATCCCTTCCGTTAGGCATATGGGCTACAATGGACGCTTACGCGCCCTGAACTTGTTTTCGTTGGAAACTCGGAGGCTGCGCGGTCAACTCATCGAGGTTTTCAAGTTCTTACACGTGTTCAACGATGTCGATTTTAGTAGCATGTTTAGTTTAAATGATAACCCAACTCGCAACAATGGTTGGAAGTTGGATTTGAAACGGTTTAGGACTAGTGTGTGTGGAATTACTTTACGTATAAGATCTGTGACACGTGGAACAGGTTACCTTCAGAAGTTGTGAACAGTTCCTCTGTGGATCATTTCAAGAAAAGGTTAGACCAAATCTTGCACACTATTTGAGTGTGTAGAAAATTTTCCGTGGCACCCGTTGCCATTGGTACTTCCTCAGTATGGGCCGCAAGGCCTTTTGAGGTACTTCATTTCCTTGTAACTCCTTGTAACTCTCTCTCTCTCTCTGATCACACCGCATCCCATCAGAGGTCTTCAGCAGGGATATCTGCAATGTATCCATATAATGTTAATAATAATCGAAACTCGGGGAAAATATACTCTCTGCCTTCCGCTCTACCCCAAATCCTTTTCTCTTAGTAACCTCTTAATACAAACTAATCTATCATATTTTGCGACTTTTTAACTCTGGTAGGATTCAATTCCATTCCTATAGTGTAAAAGATACTTAAATTCATGTGTGTGTATTATGCCATATGATGTGCGTAATAAATAATAATTTTTAAATAGTTGGAGCGTTCAAGGTCATCTGTAATAATCTATAGACTACCCCAAGCCCACTCTCAACACTTAGATTCCCCTAAGACACAAGCGTCTTCAAGTAACACGAGTGCGTAGAGATCTAAGGTGTTAGATTCCATATTACATAATTTATGTGCTAGGTTTAAGAACGCTGGCATTGAAGGATGGGAGGAAGGGACAGTAAAAGCGATAATAGGTTTAATGAAGGAAGTGGAATGAGGATGGAGGTAAGCGTTGCTATGTCGAAGGAAACGAGGTTGGGTGGGGAATTGCGAAGGGAGGAGGAAAGGGAGAGAGGGGGCTAAAATGAACGCGGGGATGGGTTAAGGGAGAGGAGAGAATTTCATATGAAATGCTAAACACAAACTCAAATATTTATTTTAATACCCTAGATCTAGAAAGGCAAAGAGCAAAATACCTTAAACTAACAATGAATTGACAGAAACAGAAGAGTCTGGTCTTAGACGCACTGATAGGTTTAACGTATGTGGCTAGAGGCCGCCACTCAGAATTACCACTACTACCTAAGTCATAATAAGGTTATTTACTATGACAGAGTAGTCATGAGTAGTTATGGAAATAAAATATGATTATACTGTTGATGGCTGACTATATTCAGTTGGGATATATGGTCCTCCGCGTTCAACATCTCAAAAGGAAGATGCTGCGATTGTTAATCATGCCAGAGAGCATCCGTTTGTTCCAGCGACGCATATTTACAGAGACCTGAACCTTCGTTGTAGCGCAAATACAGTGAACAACAGACTTCACGAGGCAGGGTATTTTTCTTGCTGTCCAGCTATAAAACCTGCATTGACGATTGAGCATAAAGAGGCGCGGATGGGATTTGCCTTGCAATACTTGCCGCAGGAGGAAGAATTCTGGAGAAAAGTTGTGTACTGTGACGAAAAAACATTTTCAACAGATAGTCATGGTTCCCTGCATTGTTGGAGGCAGCGCGGAAAACGCTATGAAGAAGGAAATGTTTTCCCGAGCAAACGTAGTGGTCACATCAATCTCGGTGTGTGGGGCTGGATGTCTGGCTATGGTGTCGGAGAATTGACTCAAGTAGATGGACGCTTTACTGGACAGCAATATTGCCAGATACTGGAAGAGGTGCTGCTACCCAGTGTTCGTGTGTATCTGGTTCCAGCACCGGAACCATTTTACTTAATGGAAGATAACAGTCCCATTCATAGGAGTAACGTTGTGAGAGCGTGGTACGAAGATCACCCAGAGATTATTAATCTAATTCTGCCACCACGTTCTCCTGATTTGAATCCGATTGAAAACCTTTGGGCAATAATGATTAACGAATGGGAGCAACGCAATGAAAGAACATTTGAAGCACTTTTAGCTCACAGGAGGAAAAGTTGGGAGAGCTTACGCCGAACACCAAACATTCCCTACAATCTGGCCTCTTCTATGCCGCAACGATTGCAAGAAATTATTGATGCTGGAGGAAACTATACGAAATACTGATGTTAAAGCTATGACGTAAATGTGTATCGAATATATATTTATGTTAATATAGAATTTTATTATATTTTTATGTTTGATATCTATAAAAGTATATATTGTGACCATGAAAGAACTTTACTTATCCTTAGTTAGAATCTTTTCTTGCAATGTCTACGCTCGTGGAGATGATAATATATGCATTGTTGAAACAAACTATGAAAAGGTAATAGTTTCAGGAAAAAAATAAAAACTGGCAACATCGAGGTCATCACATGTTTATGGGAATTGTCATATGATATGCTACCAAAAAACTCTTATATACTACTATATACAGTATACTGTATTACGTAATAATTACGATGAACAAATCAAATGCAAATTTCTCTGATTCACGGCCCACCAGTCTTGCTTTAGACTAATGACTTTCATAAAATGGAAGAGGTTTAACATAGTTCGCTAATAGGTTACCACTTAAAACAATGGATAAACTATCTATTAGTGAGACGACCGTGACTTCCTCGAAATGCGAGCGCGTGAGAGGTTCACTGAGGAATTTGGTCATTAGATTCTTCACGTAGGATATGTATCACAAACAATATTGACAACAATTCCCAACAATTACTTAATATCAATAATTGCATTTGAGCAAATAATTTAGACCTGCATCAAAATAACTTAGGTATCATGCCATGATTTGGGATATTTGTCGAATTAGTCGTTCTCTATAGTCTACAGTATATATTGAGACGGTATAATGTAATGCCCAGCTAATATTATGATGACTAGGATTGCTCCATAACCATCCCAACATCCCGAAACTTGTTCATTCTGCTTCTTAATCATTCATATTTTAAACACTAAAATGTAGCAGAAGTGACCTAATAATGACGTCATTGATTGAGTTAGAGCAGTTATGTGAACCAATCCGAACACACCTCCGCTGCCATAAGGACCGCCCATTTTATACCTAACAGACTAGCTTGGGACGAGACAGAAGCGTGAGACTTCTTGTAAGCACTGTACATATTTTTTTCCTCACATTCCTTCTGTTGTCATTTGAAACTTGTCCTTTGTCCTTTGAACTTGTCGGGAGATGATGGTAGTAACATTTTCTCCCGTACTGGAAAATTCCATATGTTGCGTAGGACTTGCAAATGACCGGATGGTAGAACTTGCATTTTCCACCAAATGTGCAGTGACCATTATTGTAAAAGTAGTTGCATACAGGAGGGTGTTCGTAAATACATTCTCCTCCCTTATATCTGCAAATTCCTTTCACATAGTGTTTACATATAGTTTCTTTCCCATTTTTACTTGGGGCCTTTGTTTTTGGTGGTTTCAGTATAATTTCTTTATTGTCTGCTTGTTTTTTTCCTGTTGCTGCTAATGCCCTTTGTTTGAAATCTTTGGATTTGGTTTTGTGCCTCTGTTTCTCTGTTGGTGCTTCTTTTACTGCTATTATTTCTGCTATTCTGTTTTTTTTCCTGTTCGTTTTTCGCAGTTTCCTCTCGTATTAGCTTCGTTCCTTCTATTTTTTTCTCTCTGTTCGCTATTCATAAACTCCTCTTTTGCCTTTTCCTCATAGTCTCGTTCTGCTTTAAAAAACCGTAAATGAGTTTATTTCGATTATGCAGCGTTTGCAGAAGAACTTGATTCCGTTCAATTGATTAGCACCTGTTATAAGAGAGATTTCTTCGTCGCTCCATCCCAGGCATTGAAATTCGACTAAGGTCTGGCAAAGATCACAGCGAAATGCCTTTGATTCATCTGTTTCTTTTTTTACAGTATCCACAGAGTTGTATGAATTGATTTGCCATTGCCATGTTTCTAATGGTATGTAAATGGTTGTGCACGAAATATTAACTCAAAATGGTAATTTATTAGGTGAGATATTCGATTTGACTTTAGAAATGAGGGAGGGGAAAGTTTTTTGTTATGCCAATGGGATGGGGGATGGGGGATGTGGCACGCTGTAGATTCTCACTGATTGGTGCCCTGGAGTGTACCGCGGGGGATAAATGAGGGATATTGCTTTTCGATGGGCAGTTAGATTTCCTCAGAGAGAAAACACTCGGAAAAAACGTTGTATAGATTAAGTTGCCTTAATTTTATTTGCTTTATTTCAACATCCGCCGCTATTTCACTACTTAAATAGGCATACGACTGTGTTCACTGAATATTCACTCAAAATTGGCACCACTTAAAAAGGATTTCCTGCTGGATTTTTATTGTAATATCACTTTTATTCGGACTTCAAATGAAACACATGTAACCGTCACACTGGGCAGGAAAACATATATATATATATACTGTATATATATACACACATATATTTTATACATATATATATATATACACACACACACCACATATATTTTATACATATATATATATATATACACACACACACACATATATTTTATACATATATATATATACACACACACACACACACACATATATTTTATACATATATATATATATATACACACACACACACATATTTTATACATATATATATATAATATATATATATATATGCACACACACACACATACATTATATATATATATATATATATATATAGCGGATCGACAAGAAATAGACCAACAAATAGACAGACAAATCTTTTCCTTCCACGCTATCATCAAAGAGTCTTGGAAAACACACGTGGGCAAAGAGTCAAACAATGGGAACGTCTGTTCCTTCCCAAAAGGCGCGAACGCAAGCCCTTATCAACAAAAGGACGCGCTCACAAGGCGTCTTAAGAATTGGCGCGAAGTCCTACGTCACAGGAACTACGTATAAAAGCGAGCTTCCACTCGCATTCACTCACTCACTCACTCACACAGGCACTCGCTTTCTACTTCGTCGAGCAGATCTCATCACTTCAACCGCCCTCCGGCCTCCTGCCGGGGGCGCGGCCTGCTACTTTCTTCAAGGCCTACAATTTACCATCAAGTAAGATCTACAGACCGCCTGCAGAAGCAATCCTTCGAGGCCCAACCGGAATCGCTTCGGGCCTGCGGTTTGCGGGGTCGGCCTTCAAGTTTCTCTACATTCCTCGAGATATATTCAGCACCACGGGCCTGCGCCTGCAAGAGCATTGAAAGCCATCCTGTACCTCGAGAAGTGACATCACCTCAGGCCTTCGTACGAAGCCTACAACAAGCATCATCATCTCGAGAGGCTTAGCGAACAACGACAACTCGAGTCTACGGTTTACATCGTCCTAAGATAAGTACCTCCTATTCTAAGTACTCTTGTGAAGCCTACATTAGCCTCCCGCCGAACGGTAGGTTATACTCCCAAAGTGTGTAATTAAGCGTTCCAACTGACTCTCGTGAAAGAACGCAGTAGGCCTGTTCTCCAATTTAAGTGTCATTTCAATACCGTAATTCCGCGTATCATCCGTTATTATGTTCAATTCATATATCTATGTGTTAACTAAATATTCTCTTGGCGTAATCACTTAACATCACATAATGGTCTTATATATAAATGATGTTTGTGTAATCATTGTCAAGCATTTCAATCCATTATTATTAGGCCGCATCAATTATTCTATGTGCATCCATGCAATCATTTAGCCTACTTAATCAGTGTCACGTATTCTATTCAATGTACCAAACGCACGTGCATTCTTTATATCATTTACTAGGCCCATTCAATGTTCCATGTTGCATGCCATTTACATACCATCAACGAGTACATTACTTATTACGTGTCAATTAAGCTATCAACATTTCATCTTATTAGCTAAGTCTATGTCATAAGCATAACGTAAAACTACCAATTAATTACTGTCAATTCTTTGTTATATCACAGTGAATAAATAACGGCTTTATTTGCATAATAAAATACAAAACTATAAGGTGTCTTTTATAACCTTAACATTAATTTGCTTGGGTGTAATCCAAGCTGGTGACCCTCGCTGCCACTTCAGTCACTTCCAATAGTATGGTGGGCCTAATCAAATAACCACTTATTCCAATCGGTGATACTGTATGACAAATTATTAACCCAGCCTTTCATTAATAAGCAATCAGTCATTGCATCAATTAGTCATTGCATACAATTAAATCATTATCACCTTAAACGGCTAAAAACTAGGTCCACTATATATATATATATATATATATATATATATATATATATATATATATATATATATATATATATATATATTATATATATATATATATATATATATTTTTTTTCTTTCTCTGATTTACCGCCGATTCGTACCTAAAGGGCGGTACATATCTCGGCGAGGCGGTGATTGGGTGATGTTACTGTGTTGGGGGTGGTAGACTAGGGGAGTGAGTAAGGGTCAGTCGCTGGATAGTGGGTAGGAGGGGTACGGTTTTAAATGCGATGGAGCAGCTGGGAGTGAGTAAGGAAGAAGAGAATCGCTTCCGTTGAAAAGTGGGGGCCGTCGGCGAGTATGGATCGTAGCCGGTCGGGTATGGGATCTTCGGCCGAGAGAGGGAAACACCTGCGACGAAGACAGACAACTTTGTGCATTCCACCAGGAGGTGTATGACAGTGATAGGGGTATGGCAGGTAGGGCAAAGCGGGGCTGGCGATTTCGCCATAAGGTGTCCGTGGGTGATGCGGGTGTGGCCTAGGCGGAGACGGGCTAGGATTACTTCCTTATGGCGGGACCGGTGGAATGAGGAGGCCCAGTATCCTATCCGTGGCTTGATCGTGTGGAGTTTATTTTGTGTGGCCTGGTCCCATTCCCGCTTCCATATAGAGCGGAAGTGGGAGCGGAAAGTCGGGAAGAAGTCGGAGAAAGGGAGGGGTCAGGAGGAGGCCGGCAGTGAGCAGGCCGTCTTTGCTGTGATCCGCCGCCTCGTTACCCTGGATGCCGACATGAGCCGGGACCCAGCAGAAGGCGATTGTCTTGTGTTGGAGGGTCGTTAGACAGTGGAAGGTTTGCTGGATGGTACAGACGAGCGGGTGGGGGGAGTTAAATCTTTCCAGGGAGAGGAGTGCACTTTGGGAATCCGAATAAATGACGAAGGAGCTGGCAGAGTAGGTGCGCACAATATCGAGGGCCTCCGTAATGGCGAAAAGTTCCGCCGAAAAAACGGAGGCCTCGCGGGGCAGGCCGACGCCCCGGGAAAGCGGCTGGGACAGAATCACCGCTGAGGAGGCCACACCGGCTTCCGAGCGGGAACCATCCGTGTAAATGGCGACTGCGTCCGGGTGTTGGGTTGCGTGTTCGCGGAAGAGTGACCTGTATATCACGGCGCTCGTGGTAGTCGGTAGGGTACACAGATCTTTGCAAAACTTGATAGGGGTGAGGATCCAAGGGGGGTAGATGCTGAATGAAATGGGGAGAACTGAGGGGGCGGGCATGTTGAAAAGATCAAGGAAAGAGCGGACCGCTTCAGTGAAGTGCCAGCTCCGTCCCTGAGGTGGTAGTTCTGAAACCACCGTGCCCAGAAACGAAGAAGGTAGCCTCTGTGCACGAAGGTATGTCCTCATGAGGAGAAGACCCCGTCGGAGGGCGAGAGGGAGATGATCGCATTCCACATGGAGGCTGGAGGCTGGGGAGGAGCGGAAGGCACCGGTGGCGAGGCGGAGGCCTCTATTAAGTACCGGGTCCAGGATACGGAGGCGGGCGGTGGAGGCTGAACCGTAAACTGCACTACCATAGTCCAGCTTCGACTGCACTATGGAAGTGTAAAGGCGAAGAAGAGCGCGTCGATCTGCACCCCATGTGGTGTGAGAGAGGTGATCCAGGAGAGCGAGGGGGCGTCGAAGGGATTGCTTTAGGTGCTTCAGATGGGGAACCCAATTGAGCCGTCGGTCTAGGGTCATGCCCAGAAAACGCGTGGAGGGTACCACCTCAAGAGGCCTGCCGTATAACGTGACAGAGGGTAGAGGAAGGGCTGTGGGTCTTCTTCTACTGAAGACCATACACTTGGACTTAGGGATGGAGAGGCGGAAACCCACCGACGTCGCCCACCTTTCCACCCGGTAGATGGCGAGCTGCATCTGTCGTTGAACAACAGACGGTTCTCGCCCTGCGAAGTAGATTGCAAGGTCATCCGCGTAAATGGAGGAGCGGATGGTGGGTGGAAGACATTGTGAGACCGTGTTCATCACGACGGAGAAGCAGAGAACACTGAGGATGCTTCCCTGTGGGACCCCGTCCTCCTGCACAAAGGTGTCAGAGAGGACTGAGCCCACCCGGACTTTAAAAGTCCGGGAAGAGAGGAAGCCTCTGATGAAGGTCGGCATGGCTCCGACAAGGCCCAGATGTCGGAGCCGACCGAGGATCATTGCTCGACGGGTGGTGTCATAGGCCTTCTGGATGTCAAAAAAAATTGACAGTACGAACTGTCCATTGTCGAAGGCATCCTGTATGTCTCGGCTGAGAAGCAGGAGGGGATCAGTGGTGGAGCGGAATTGTCTGAAGCCGGACTGGGTAGACGGGAAGGAATTGTTATGTTCAAGGACGAACGATAATCGCGTGGCAACCATTTTCTCGAGGATCTTGCAAGCACAACACGTCAGGGCGATTGTCCGGACCGGGACAAGGGGATCGTCGAGAGGCCAGTGCCGCCTGTAGTTCACGCATGGTAAACAATCGGTTGTAGGTGCTATCTATGGACGGTGGAGAGGGGCTATCGTCAGGGGCGGGTACGGAATTGGCTGTAGAGGAAGAAACGGCGGCGAAGGTAGAAGCAAGGTGGTCTGCCACCGACTTGGGTTCACATAGGAGTCCGTCGTTAGTCCGGAGGACCGGGGGTCGGGAGGGGACATGTCGCCTCTCGACACCCCGCACCTTCTTCCAGATGGTAGCCGAAGGTGTGTTGGCGGTGATGCCGGACACAAAGGCACGCCAAGAGGTTCGGCGCGCTGTCTTCATTGTGCGGCGGGCGATGGCCCTGACCCGCTGCATCTCCGTGCGATGGATGGGGAGTCGCGTCCGGTAGAAGCGCCGAGTTGCCTTCTTCTTGGCGCGCACGGCCTCCGCGCACTCCGGGGTCCACCAAGGCACCCGTCGGGCGCGGGGGTAGGCGGAGGATTGTGGTACGCTAGTGCTTGCGGCCGCTAGAACGACGGACTCGAAGTAAGCGATGCACTCGTCGATGGATGGGAAGTGGGCAGTTGTAAGGGTGGTATAGGTGTTGTCGCGGAAGCGGGCCCAATTCGCGTTGGTAGTAACCCACCTTACCGGTACCCGAACAGTCTGGTCGGGTCGATTAAGGGTGAGTTGTATGGGGAGATGGTCACTTCCATGGTCCTCTCGGAGGACTTGCCACGTGAAGTCTAGGAGGGCATCAGTTGAAACGAGGGACAGGTCTATACAGGATGGAGTGCAGGTGGTGGCATGGTAAAAAGTAGGAGAGCCATTGTTGAGGCACTCGAAGGAGAGTTCGGTCATGACGGATATCAGGGTTGGGGCCATATAGGTGGTGCGTGTGTCGCCCCACAAGGGGTGGCGACTATTGAAATCGCCCAGCAGTAGGAAGGGCCTAGGGAGTTGTTCCACGACTTCCACCAGGTCGTCGCGGGAGACTTGAGCGTGGGGGGGGAGGTAGATGGAGCAGACGGTGTACTGTCTATCCAGGGAGAGCCGGACGGCAGTCACCTGTAGTGGGGACCGGATGGAGAGGTTGTAGAAGGGGACTGCGTGGTGTACGAGGATGGCAGCTCCCCTTCGAGTGCAGGTAGGAGGCGGGGTGGCGGTGCAAAAATAACCAGTAGGGCAGGGCATGGGCCTGGTCCCCAGGATTAGCTCCTGGAGACAGACACACACCGGACGGGAAGTGGCAAGCAGGGAGGTAAGGCCTTCATAATTTGCGAATATTCCTCGACAGTTCCAGTGGACTATTGTGGTTTTCGGGGGATCCATTAGTTGATGAAGGGGGATGGGTAAAGGTGTAGGTGCTAGGAGGTTGGAGTATGAAGGGAGATCCGGAGTTCGCGAAATTGAAGGCTTGGTCGGGAGCATGGCTGGCTATCTACCGTTCACCAGGGAAGGAATCGGTCGGCCTGTCGAACCCCGCGGAGGTGGCGGGATCGAGTCGGCCGAGCGAGACCGGAGGCGTGGATCACGGCAGGCAGAGGAACATCGTGGGCTGAGAGGGTCGGATGTACTGTGACGGGCTTCTATGGTCGGACCAGGAGGGGGCACGGTAGCCCCAAAAGTGGCGCTACCCCGCCTGTCCGGGGTCTCATGGCGGACTCGAGGTGGTGATAAGGGGTACCAAAAGGACCGGGCGGGTGGGAGGGAGGGCGTACACAGGGTAGCTGACAAGGAGGGGGCCGGGGATGTTGGGGGATAGGTACGATGGGGGTGGAAGGAGGTGAATCAGAGTAGTCTCGTGGAGGGGTGGAGAAAATGGCACCAGGAGGCAAGGGCAGATCCATAAGACTCGTGGGCGTGGGCGCGGCCGAGCTTCCCTCGGTCACACCGTGCAGCTGCGCCAGGGCCGCATCCACCGGATCCTCGGGGGAGAGGATATTGTTCGGACTGGGTCCCGTCGTCCGGGGCGGGTCGTGGATCTCAGCCACTATTGTCAGAGTCTGTGGGGGTAGAGTGGTGGGACTTCTGCGATGGGGAGAGATGGACATAGTAGACGTGGTGGGCGGAGTGAGGATCCGAGCCGTCTTCTTGGTCCGAGGGGAAGAGGGAGAGAGACGTTGGAAGGCCGGAGGGTCCGGTGACACGCTCCGGCGTCTCCGCCTCGACGGCTTGCTCCGGGCGGCAGGTTCGGGCGTGTGCAGGGGGTACTGGGAAGGCGGGGTTTGAGGTGGATGGGACCTGGGTGTCCTGGTCCCAGACACCTGGGGGATTCGTGGCAGGTGAGGTGCGGGAAGAGGAGGAATGGTGGGGGGACAGGAAACCGTCGGGTCCTGCGAGGGTTTTCTTTGAGGGGAACAGGGAGCAGTGGCTTGGGGGGGTTTCGGCGGCAGGCCAGGGCGGCGTGCCGAGATGATAGAGCCGAGAGCAGCGGCATAGGACACCCCCGGCCTCACCTCCCGACTCCGCACCCTGTCGCGTGCCTCACGGGGGCTAAGGAAGTCCGTCACCTGTAGGCCTCGGACCTCCTTCTCGAACCTGAAGAAAAGGCATTCTCGGGATGAAGAGGGGTGTGCGCCTTCACAGTTGGAGCATTTGGGTGTGTTGGGGCACCTGTCAGGGTGAGCGAGTCGTCCACAGTGAACACATAATTGATGCGGCTGTCGACAAGCGGAGCTAACGTGTCCGAATTTATTGCATTTGAAGCAACGGGTCGGGTCTGGGACGTATGGGCGGATAGAAAACTCGCATGAGGCGCGGTCTCCCATACCCCATACAATGCGGCCGGGGGGGATTAGTGTGTTGAAAGTAAGGAGCAGACGTGGGGTGGGGGAGGGGGTGCCTCCCTGTCGGGATGTGAAACGATAGATCTTAGTGACTCCTTGGGGTGCGAGGTCCTCCAGGAGCTCGTTCACTGCGACCGACAATAGGCGGGTGGCGTAAATAGTGCCCTGACTCTGGTTCAGGCGAGGGTGTGGGGAAACGGACACCGAGCATCCAAGGACCTCAGTGACGGAGAGTAGGGCTTTCGTCTCTGCGGCTGAGCGTGATTTTACGAGGAGGGAGCCATCCCTCTGTGGGCGTACGTCATAGCGGCTGGAGTTGCTGTGGGTTCGGATCGCCTGGAACGTCCGTTCAGAGTTGTTCGGGAGGGACCCAGATGTAGGCCGAATCACCAGGAATTTGTGGATACTTGGGAGGGAGAGGGAGGCTGTAGAGTCGAAATGGACTGGGATATTCAACGGTCGATAGGACGGCCGTGAATGCCGGCTCCCCCGTCCGCCGCGAGGCTCTCTCCGTGGGGAGGTGGGCTGACGGCGGGTGAGGGGGGCATATGGGGAGAGCAAGAAGCCGGGTTGTGGGGGCAAGTCCTCGGTGGAACTTGACTTGCCGAAGGTGGCTGAAGTGGGCTGGGGCGAGACCCCTGCTCCAGAGAGTGTAGGTCCAAGGGCGTAGTCGAGGGACGGACTGGGGTCGGCAACGGAAAAGGAGAGTGCAAGCGTTCCGCTTCCACAGGGGGGTCAACCCCATTAGGTTGCGGTCTTCCAGTGGTAAAGGACTCGAGGGCCTGGTTGCCCACCACCCGAGTGTTGAGAGAAGAGTAGTCCGGGAATGAGAAGCAGTAGTCGTAAGCCGAGGGGGAGAAGTGTCCATAGCAAACAAAAAAAGAACTTCATCCCCCGCGCGCATCCAGCCACCACCGACTCCAACAAGGGAAAGGCGAAGTGTGGGCACACTTGGTCCCACCGCCGATAGATGTCACGCAGGGGAGATACACCCGCACCCAGTCCCTGTGCCTGAAAGGCGGCCACTCTCATCCAACGCGCGGTGAAAAGTGGCAGGGACAGGGTTTGGGTTTGGTTGGAAAGCGACAAGGGTGCAGGGCAACCACCTCCCAC